>RJWT010046689.1:0-11425 GCA_004365215.1 Cuniculus paca | reverse complement strand
GAGTTTCCACACATTGGCTTTCTCTTTTGGCGTCATGTACCCAGCTAATCCACTGAAAAGACCACCTGGGCCTCCGTCAAGGATACTGATGGAAGCTCTGTGTGCAGCTTCTGATTACACTGGGGAAATGGGACCAGTTTGCATTTTTGGCTCTGACCTTTTTCAAAGATGTTCATCCACCCTCACCAACACCTGCCTTCACCATTGTGGGTTGCAGAGCATGATTTAGTCACAGCCGCTCCCACAGAACTGGCATTCAAATGAAAGATGGAAGGTATACTTCAAAAAGACAAAGAAGACATGATTCTCTTTTGATATCTAGGTGACAATGACTCGTTAGGTAACTCATCTTAGACATCTTTTTAAAAAATGTATTTTTAAAATTCTTTTTATATTCTAAAGTATAAAACCACTTTGAAGGAAGGAGACTAAGTCTACTAGGACACTTTCTAATCCCCAATGCCTGTTTCCCTTTAGGACCCAGGCCTCCCTCCGGTAATAGGTCCTCCTCTCTGCTAAGCAGGAGCAGGTGAGGCAGTCAGCTCACCAGCTGGAGAGGGTAGAAGCTGTCTGTGACAATTGGAGGCAGTTCGCATCCAACTATTTGCCGTCTTTTTTCTACCCAGTGGTTGACCCCTAGGAGCTTGGTGAGATTCTGTTTGCATGTGTCTTGGGCTTGAGTTAACACAGTGAGCAGAGCACTGCTTTTTAAAAGTTGTGCATCAAAGATCCAAATAGTTCTGGGAATACCTTCCTTACCAGGCAGGCCCTTTTTCTGAATCATGATTGGGGGCCAAGATTTGAACTAATTTCATAATACGCCTTGGGGACCTGTGGGAGTCCTTTAGTTCTCTTTATTAAGGATGAGGTGAAATATCTTCTGTCCCTGAGCTTCCCACAAGGAGTCACACTGCCCAGTTTTTTCCCCTCTGATGTAGATATAAAAATCAGCAAAGGAAAGGCTGGGGGCTGAGACCTCAGAAGGGCCTGTTCCACTGGGGCTTGACTCACTGTAGAAATGATACCAATGGGGCTGGGGATTTAGCTCAGCGGCATAAATGCCTGCTTGGCAAGTGTGAGGTCATGAGTTCAATCCCCGGTACCAGGAAAAAAGAAATGATGCCAATGAAAGCAGTTACATATGTTATAAAACCAATTCTTATTTGATCACATATGTGTGGGTTTTCAAGCCTGCTTTCTAAATAAGAAATTGGGTTTACAAAGAACCTACTGCACTTACTGTATGTTAAGGTGTCCATGGTATAACAAGTGCTGAGGTTAAAAGTATTTATTTGTAGGCAAATAAATAAATAAATTTGGAGACTGCATGAATCGTGGTGGAACTTGGAAGGTCCACTTACTCTTCAGGAGTTGGTGATTTGGGGAGCTGGGACAGGTTGTTGCCTCCTCTCTGGAGTATTATTTTCATTTCAGAAGCAAAACTAATTTTAATTCAGTGTTTTTCTCTTTTGATCCTTTAGAATTTCAAAAGACCTCCCTCTCTAGATAACCCACAAGTTCACCTCTTTATATTTTAACTCCACTGGAAATAGAGGCCCAAAGAAGGGTAAACGCATCTTTCTCAGCCAGTACCATTCTCTCAGGAGTCAGCGCCCACCCATAGCCCAAAATAGCCTCTCTCATGCTCTTTTTTCAATGCCTGCTTTATTGTACCCGGAGCTGAGGGAAGAAGGGTGGAGACACTGTCCCAAAGCCTTGGGGGCATATATGAAAAGCCCTGAGTGACAGACATCTCCTTAGCCATCCCTTCACACCCACATTCCTCAGGTTGAGGCTCCTTGACTGGCAGCGCCTCACACCCAGGCCCTTTCCCTTCCGAGGAAGTCAGGCTGGACAGAGGTCAGGTGCTCTCAGGCTGCTCTGTCCCGCCAGCCTCACAGTCTCCCCTCCAGCTCCATTTGCTGACCCTGGCCTCACCCACCCTCAGTGATAGTGGCCTGAGTCCATTTATCTGGGACTGGGTGGGTGTTTCCTGCATGGTTGAGATTTTAGGGAGGAAATCAAAATACAAAGCCTTTGTAAATCAAAAGCCTTTGTTTTATTTCTGGATTCCAACTGGAGATGGCTGGAGGGATGGAAAGTGGCAGCAGGAGCTGGTCACTTGGCACTTCAACAAAATAACCATTCTAATGAAGCGTTTTAGAGGGGCTTTTCTATTTAGGGTTGGTGTGGGTGAATCGGAAAGATAGGCAAAGGGCTGGGGAGGGGATCTGTGTATGAAGCTGGGGTGGCCATTGCCCCAAGCAGGGTTTCTGGCTAGACTTGCTGTTCAGGCAGAGGTCTGGGGCCACCCAGCTGGGCTCAGAGTTGGCAGCCGAGAGAGCATTAGGGACTCTTGGTCTCCCTTCCTGGGGGAGCCCTGCCTCCAGTTTCTGCTCCACTCTCTGTTGTCCGTGTGACTTTGATTAAACACCCCACTTCTGTGAGCTTCCTTTTCCATTTCCATAAATGGAGGTGTCCCAGCTCCCCCCATCCCCTTTTCTTCTCTGGTCCAGTTATACTGGCTCAGGCCTTCATCCCACATCTGCGGAAATAGGAGGCGCACCCCCCCATGTTTCCTAATTCTTCCCAAAAGATTCTTTCCTTGTAGAAGTTCCTGAGGATATAATTAATTTTTTTAATTGCTTAAGCAGTACTCCTTCCCCTTCAGTGTTCCTGCAGGGCTCACTGTGTCACATGTATATACAGTAGGCTCAGCTTGGTCATCCCCTAAGCCCCACCAAGTCACTGCTGTTGTATGTAACAGGCTTTCACCAAGGGCTTGGAAGAAAGGGGGTTCCTGTGGCTTAGAACAGGGAAGAAGTTAACAGTGAATGTCAGAGGGCCTCCTTTGCTTGGCCACACTCCTGGAGAATCTGCCTGATAGCTCTCTTCTCAAAGCTAATTTACTGCTATTTCTCAGGGAACAACTGTCCCGGACATTTTCACCCAGACCTTCAGAGAACTCCAGATTTCATTACTTTGGGTTGTTGAACTATGGCAACATCTGCCTTAGACTAAGCTGTAAGGAGACTTGTAAGTGCTTGTTTAAGCATCCTGCGCTTATAGTAAGAGCCTGCAGAAGCTATGGGGTTATTGTTGTCGTTATTAACCGCATCAAATTCTTAAATCGGGGCTTCTGTCCTAATGACCAGAGCAAACCCAGGTGTTGAGTTTTTGTGCACTCCCATTGGAACATTTTGCAGAGTAGCCATGAGAATTAGAGATGACATAAACAAGTGTTGATCGAGCACCTTCTTATGCCAGCCACGTGCTGAGCACCGACAATCAACTAAGAAGACACGTTATGTCATAAAGAACTAACCGTTAATTACCAGCATGTGAATTGCTGTCAAGGCAAATAGCTGGGTGCTTGTGGAGAAGATAACAGCAGTCTCACCGCGGCTGAGGGTACAGTGGGGGCCAGGGAAAGTAAGTGTAAGGTGCTTCACATGTGATCAGGGTGTAATAAACAGGCATTGTAATTATCAATCCTGGCCACAGGACTCAGCCTGGTTCCACCTCCAGCTGGTTGCTGCTACTTCCCCAACCATAGTTTTGCATAGAGATTTTTAATTTGCCCAAGATTATACAGCTTCAGAGGAGCAAAGCTTTGCTTGATGGTTTTTTAATGAAAGTGCCCTATGTAGAAAGCAGAGGGGTGGGCGGTTGGCCCCCAAGCCATTACTGCCCTATGGATGAGCCTTCCCCCTGGGAATAAAGCAGTCTGCCCGCTCTGCCCTGCCCCTTCCAATGCCTTCGTGCCTGTCTTGGCCAGGCTGGTTAGCAGGGCAGAAAAACACAGCAGCCATTTAGAGCTGTGGAAAGTGGTTTCCTGCCTTTCCAGCTGAGTGGGCTTGAATCGCTGGTTCTGGAAAGGTCCCCGAGAAGTCATCCCACCCTGCCTGCAGCCCTGGTTGGATGCCCAAGCCAGGCTGCCAGTCCTCCTGTGGCCCTCTCCACAGGCCTCTGCAGAGGAAAATCCCACACCTCCCTGGCCTTCTCATTGCCATGCCTGACTCGTTTTCAGGAAGTTTCTCTTTTATTTGGCCCCAGTCTTCTCTCAGCATTCTGGTTACTCTTTAAAAATGGAGATTGGATCTCCTTGCCCCACCTCAGGGAAGAGCCTAGACCCTGTCTCTTTCTCAGTTAAACATAAAAATGTTCACATTCTTTGTTAATGGTTTTCATATTTTGAATATAAATGACGCAAACAAAGCCACAGTCCTTCCTGAATGTGCCTTTTTGCCCTCTTTTGGGCACTGTGTCCCCTCCCCTTGGAAAACATTGCTCTGGAAATTTCCTTTCAGGCCACCGCTGCCCTCCTCAGGGTCACCTCTCATCTCTTGATTTTTTGCTTTGGGGCCAAAAGCAGGCCAAACCAAGGCAGTGAGGAAAGTTGGCCTTGGAGCAGCCAGATCCCTGGGCAATGTGAGAATGTGTACATGCTCAAGAAGGCCAGGTGGCTTATGCAATGTTTAAAAATTTTAAATGGCAGCCGGGCATGGTGGCTCACACCTGTAATCCCAGCACTCGGGAGGCTGAGACAGGAGGTTGAGACAGGAGGATCATTGTGAGTTCAAGACCAGCCTGGGCTACAAAGTGAGCTCAAGGCCAGCCTGAACAGCATAGCGAGGCCCTGTCTCAAAAAGACAAGAGCTGGGGATTTAGCTCAGTGGCCTAAGCACCTGCCTGGCAAGCACAAGGTCATGAGTTCTATCCCTGGTGCCACACACACACAAAAATCTTAAATGGCTAGCCAGTATTTTAAAAATCTGGTATTCTCCCATAAAACTCAAATTTCTGGCTACTCTTTAAAAATGTAAACTCTCTAGTAACCCTGTTGTAGACTCCGGTTGTAGCAGTCAACTGGTGCAGAACTGGGGGGAAAGGGACAGAGACAAGAGTGACTAGGTCCAGCCCTCAGCCCCTGCTCCACTCTGACAGTGAAGCAACACCCAGCTCCAAGATTTGAGGGGAACAGGGAGGGGCATGCTCCCCAGAAGAGGCAGAGTGGCCCTGTGGCCAGCTAGGCACTCTATGGCGAGATGTCAGATGACATGTGTGGCCCTGGAAAACCACAGAGCTCTGACCTTCAGGGTTCTTGAGGACTAACAGTGCCTTCTTGGCAAGGTGTCTGTGAGTCATCAGGGGAATAATGGCTGCCACCTGGTACTCCATAGGCAGAAGCAAGGGGCTCCAGGATGGAGGTTCAGGGAGGTAGAGGAGGGCCCGGTAGCGGGGAGAACTTCTGGGACTCAGTTCAGAACCATCTGGGGAAACTGAAGCAGCTCCTTATAGGGATTCTTTTCACAGTACCGGGAACTCGGTGGAAGATGCTGCCATGGGGACCAGTACCCTGCCAGAAGCGAGAGCCTGGTGACCAGAGGGCCATCCCTAGGGAGCAGCACTGTCCAGGGCAAAGCGTGTCAGGCTTGGGGAGGGCCTAGAAAGCCCTGTCAGTGACTGGAGCTTCAGGCTCCCAAGGGCAGTTTTCCGGGAGGATCCCTGTATCCCACAGTGATTGAGGGGTGATAATGGTGGAGCAGGAAGGGGGGTGATACTAGTGGAGGGGGCCGGGCAGGGGGCAGACAGGAGCCACTGTAGTGGGTGGGCGACATGAGGCAGAGTCGCTGTGTCTTGGTCTCAGATTTGAGATAAAGGGAGAAAGGAGGAAGAGATTGGGAGTCTGAGGAAGAACGCTGGGGAGAGGGCCTGCGTTGGCCATGGGAAGAGGTGCTGGCAGAATGGAGGCTGGGCAGCCCAAGGAGGAGACTGAGGTGAAAGGCCGCATGAGCAGAGGCCTCAGCCGGGGCAGCATGGGGTACAGGCAGGACCCCAGGGCCCTAGTGTGGGGAATTCAGGGTGTCCAGAGGCCAGCCCTTCCCATGGGGTGACTACCAGCTGACCTTCCCAATCACATGCAGATTCCCATGGGAGGCTGTAGAGGTCTCCTCAGCTACAGGTGAGACTGCCCCCGCACTAGGAAAATATTAATAGGCCGCCAGGGACTGAGAACTAGGATTTAAAAATAAAGCTACTTCCTCCTCTCTTCCCTCAGCTGCTACCCATGGAAGCCTGATGGCAGCCCTGCCCCCACAAAGCTCATGCACTACAGGGGCCCCTGTTTCTCTCCTCTGTGTTGGGGTCCTGCCCACCTTCCCTGTCCTTGCAGAGGGGTGGGACCCAGAAACCAGGCAAGGCGTGTGTTGGGAAGGTTGTGCGGACCGTTAGCTGCTCTGGGTTCTGAGAGCCCTTAGACCCACCAGACTTGGTGGACTGGCTGAGCAGCAACTGGGACAGAGTTTTAGTTTTGTGGCTTGTTGGGGCTGGGTGCCAGACCTCAGCTTCTCCCTTTACTACACTGTTCCTTTGGGCAAATGCCTTAACATCTCTGACTCTCTTTCCCCTTGGTAAAATGGGGTACAGCCCTTCACACAGGATCCCTGTGGGCCAGCCAGCCATCACCTGTCCCTGCTCCTGACCCTCCAGCCCTTTCCCATCCTCTCCTGACCCCTGAGCTTGTAGGACACTTTGAGTTTGTGCTGCATAACTCACCATCTCCCTGGGCCTCTGCCCGAATTTTCTACTGGTTAACCTCCTTGTGTTCATCACACTGAGTTGCGCGGGCCCTGTAGACCTGGCAGTCCTCTAGCAGGTCCGTATTACAGCAGTCTGTGTTGCACTCCATGTACCTGTGAGTAGGGGAGGGTCTGAGACTTGGCCATTTATTCCTTCATCATCCAAGATTTCCTGAGCAGCCACTGTGCAGCCTGCACTGTGGTTAGTGTAGGGATGCAGAGATGAAGATGTCTTAGCATTCAGGGAGCCAGTCCTCCTGCGCCCAACACACACATGGCCTCCCTGACTCATTGATGACCTCTGTCCTGGGCTGAGTCTGTATGCACATCCACACTTAATCACATCATGTTACTTGTAGAACTCAGGGTCTCCTTGGTTTTCTGTGCTTCATACCTTGTAGCTTCTGTTCCTCATTTGGGACACACTTGTCCTTTTTTACTTGGCCAATACCTACTTGGCCTCTAAGGCTCCATTCTGGCGTTGCCTCTTGTCATGGTTTGTGTCTAGATGTCCCCCCAAGGCCTCATGTGATCATAGGTGGGGCTTTTTCAGAGGGGGCTGGATTTAGGATGTGTGATGCTGGGATTAAGGGTGTTATTAAATCAGTCCACTGATTTGTTGGGTGCCACCCTAATCCTGGTAGCCTAGATAGAGTATAAAAGAGGCAGAAAGAAGCTGCTAGGGCAGCTCGCTTGGTGGCTTTGCCACCTTCTCCTGCAATAAAATGTTTCTGTCTCCTCTGCCATGCCACTGGGCTGTGGAACCAACCAATTACAGACTGAAACCCCTACAAACTTGCCCAGGTGTTTTATCTCAGCTACAGAAAAAGTAACTAAGACACCTCTCCTAGGCAGCTTTTCCCAGGGTCCCCAGGCCAGGTGACATGCTCCCTCTCCTGGACGCCCACATTACTTGGCTCTGGGCTGTAACCTCTGTCTGCCTGTCTGACTCCAAACTCACACTGTGAGCCCCAGGGGTTGGGGCAGGGCTTGTTCATCTCAGTGTCCCCAAGTCCCATAGTCCCACAGCGGGTGCTGTCGGGCACTGACTGGAAGCCTGTGTTGTGGAGTTGAGCAGATGTGTGTCATTAGACAATATTGGCCTCACTTCTGAATCTCTTGTCTCTGGGTTCCTGCCCTGTAACCTGTCAACTTTCTTCTTTCTAAGGGCCATACCCTATCAAATGTAGGGCACCCGGAGGACTAGACTTTCTAATGCAGCACACTTTTGGACATAAGGGCTGGAGGGAGACACTCTGTTTAGTGCTGAGTTCAGTAGCAGTTTGGTATCTTTCACATGCTACGTATTGGGCAAACACCTCCTGAGTACTTGGGGACGTGTAGAAAGGGGCATGGTTCCTGTCCTATCATTCATTCATTCAGCAAGCACTTGGGAACCTGCTGTCCTGGGGATTGCTGTGGGGACCCAGGGTAGGCCCATGAGTGCCCCCTGCAAGGCAGCGTTGGGAGCTGAAGCCATCCAGGGCGGGGGTGTGAGGGGCTGCCTTGTATTGAGCTGTCTCTGAAACCAGCTAGTTGCAGGGAGCTCGAGGAGCTCAGGAAGTGTTTTGGAGCAGCAGTGCTTTGAAGTGCTTTGTCGAACTTGGGGTGGATTTTTGAAGGGGATGCTGATGATGGTAACCACTGAGCCAGTTGCTCTGTGCCAGACAGTGAGCCATGCCCTGTGTAGCCCCGCTAGCCTCTCCTGTCACTGTGAGGCAGATGCTGCCATTGTCCCCACTGCTAGAGGTGAGCAGCTTGCTTGCTGTGGTGACCGGCTCTCTGATTCCACAGCGTGAGCTCTTTCCTAAGGAGCTGCAGGTGAGGGGCAGCCCTAAGCTGGGCCAGGAGCAGCTCATTTATGGGCCCCTAGATGGGCTGGGGCAGTAACCAGTACAATAAAGAGGGTCCCACATGAAGATACTAGAAAATAAGATATCAGCTGCCTGGTGCCCCCAGCTTCTTTTCTGTTCCTTAGGGCTGGGGGTCCTGCCAGGACCAGGTCTGTGTCCTGTTCATCAGACTGTCAAAGTCAGCATTTGAAGTGGCAGGGTATCTGTTCTCAGTGACCAGCATTTGCCCTGCATGCCTCCTAGGCTCTGGCCTGCCCACTGCTCCTCCTACAGAAAAGCAATGTGGCCTTGGTGGCCTCTGCCAGGGTCTGGCTCTGCACACACGTGTCCACCATCATAGCAGCCACAGGAGCATGCTCCACATGACAGTCTCAGGTCCTGGCACTGCCACTTTCTAGCTGAGTACCCTTAGAAGAGTTATTTTACTTCTCTGTGTCCCAGTTTTTTTCAACTATAAAATGAGGATAATTGAAGCTTTTACCTGGAAAAGGTATTGTGAGAATTAGATGAGTTAATTGGTGGCAAAATCTTCCAACAGCAACTGATGCATTGCTTCTGTTAAGCATTCCTGCCATTTTTTCACATGCCTGCTATTGTAATGAGCATGGAGGGTACTGTAGTTTCCACATACTACTTGGGGACTCAGTGCTGGGTGGTAGAGCACTAGGCCCAGGCCCTGTCCTTTGTGTGGGAAAGCCGCAAGTGTTAATGACAGTGAGATAAGAAGCACATGGTCCTGAGGGGCTGTAGGAGCTCCTGGCTTTTTGTAAGCATTGGCCTCTGCCTGGGTCACTGGATCGTTGGGTGATCATTTCTGCCCTGTCAGAAATGTGATCTGTCAGGTGTGATCCTGGCAGAGGAGACTGGAAGACAACTGGACACTAGGGGGTCAGCAAAAGATCTGGGTAGTAGATAGCCAGGCAGCCTACTCCTGAAGCCTCTAGGCCAATGGTGGCGAACCTATGGCACACATGCTGCAGTGGGCACACAGAGCCCTCTCTGTTGACTCTGGAGCCACATTGCCCCAGCACCCACGCACCAAATAGCAGTTGTTTTTTCTAAACTAAAACCTCAATATTCAGGTTTAATTGCAGTGTTGGCACTTTGTGGTGAGTAAGTGGGTTTTGGGTTTCAGTTTGGGCGCTCAGTATCCAAAAGGTTCACCATCACTGCTCCATACCCTTGCCAAGGAAAAAGATTGCAACTAGGTGGTATGAAAGGGAAGGAACAAGAAGGGTAGTGGGCAAACATGTTTTTTCTCTGTGCCAGTCACCTGGTTCTGGCTGCCGGAAGTGCTGCGTTGAAAGGATTCTAAGACTGAGCAAGGAAAAGACTCAGCATTAGTCAGTGATGTCTGCCATGGCTCTGGGGTTAGGGTACACTTCCCATCTAGACTTGATGTTTAAGGCCTCTGTAGCACAAGGTAGCATACATGGCTGGGTACGTGGTTAAGTCTTAAGAATGGAGTGACCTGAACACACTGAGGGCTTCCTAGAGGAATCCAGAGATTGAATAACAGTGTTGGGCTTGAGTTGGTAAAGCACAGGACTGGGGCAGGGTCTTTGGGAAGCGAGCATGAACCCTTGAGGGATGCCAATGGCCTTGACCCCCTAATGGGTCACACACCATTTACGTACAGCCTGCAGGTCAGCAGGCCTGGGGAAGCTGCCCATTTCTGGGAATTGTGCCGAAGGGAAGGGCAGCTCCTGGAATGTAGAGCCATTTCCTACACATGGGTTGGGTCACTCCCCCTAATGTGTCCTCATTCCCCACAACTGGGCACACCCAGACATGTTGGGGATGAGATTAGCTTCCCAGGACTGATTCAGCTGCATGTGAATTTGTTCTCCCAAGAGCTCCATTAGTAGTAGAGAGATTGCCCTTCTCTTCTACTCTTATTTATCTAGGAAACTTCCAGCTCAACTGATTGATATCTTTAAAGTAATTAGAATCAAAATAGGCAAAAGAACAGTGAATACCAAGCCACCAATAAAATTTATAGCGTTTTTTGGGAAGTCCTCTGGGTTGCCCATTGATTTAGCCTGTTAACAGTCTGTGGTCCTATAATTAGGTTTACAAGGATGAAGAATTCCCTGTAGGGTCATAAATCATGATGATAGTTAAAGAAATGCCATATGACCATTGACAAAAGAACTAGTGATAGTATATGGCATTACAATCCCAAGCATGGCCTTTGGCATCTGACCAGCCCACAGTGGTGGTCCATTGAATGGTGGTGGTTGGTACTGCTGTACACCTCCTACTGAACAGCGTAGACCCTGGCCAGGGCTGCGAGACACTGCTTTAGATGTGGGGATGAGTGGAGCTGGCAGTGACCATGGAGCCTGTGGCCAACTAGACATCTGCAGTCGAAGCCATTTGTGTCACGTGCATCTGTTGCTTACCTGGAATGAGATACAGTGGTTTGGGATTATTAGTTTTAGAAACAAACTCTGTAGAAGCCCTAGAACCTGGAAACCTGAGAAGGGGGCAGATTTGGTAAGGGATAGTTAACTTCTAGACACTGGTACTTGGGCAGCTCCTGGGGCCCATTACCATACTACTTAGGGGCCTCCCATAGCCCTCTGTGCTGTGGGTGTCCTTCGTTAGGCTAGAGATGGGGCAGGGAAGTGGATTTCATCACTGTAACCTGAAAAGGTGTGTAGGAGCCCTACTAATAGGGTTATCAGTGCAAATAATCCTAGCAAGGGTCCCTCTGAGTTATTTTCACTGGACTCTTACACATTCTAGGTCCTGTTCTCTTGCTTTATACATGAGGAAACTGAGGCTCTCAGGAGTTAAGAAACTTGCCCCAGATCACACAGTGGTCCATATCAGAGGCTTCAATGAACAAGGCTACCTAGCTTTGGAGCTGAGGCTGTTTTTGACCTCCTAGACTGTCCTACTGAGGACTTTTGGGACTTGGCCAAAGACTGTTCACAGGTGGTCTCAGACCCATCCACCCTACTTTGAAACTTGAAACTTTTCACT
>RJWT010046688.1:0-11422 GCA_004365215.1 Cuniculus paca | reverse complement strand
TTGTCCTCTCCATGATGTTATATTCCAGCATCTGAACTGTTTCTCTCAGAGAGACTGTTTACTGTGCTGCTTACTGTTCTGCCATCTTTAGCTCCTCCCCTGAAGAAAATATTTTAATAAATAGCCAGAGAAAACCACAATCGAGGTTTCAGTCCTAGAGACTGTGGCCTCCTGATCTCATAACTTTGTCTCTGTCTTGTTTTCTTTTCATCTTCCGTACCTCGTTTCCAGGACCTGTCTCCTTGCAGAAACCAACAATAGACAATTTACTTGTTGTCCCGTTTTGCAGATAGGAAGACTGGGACAATGAAGTTAACTAACTTCTCCAACATCACAGCTAAAGAGAGGCACAGTGGAGGTTGAACCTAGGCATGTAAATTACACTCTTAGACACATGCTCCGAAGAACTCTGCTCTGCTGCCTGAAGAGAAACCATTAAAATCAACACAGGGTGAGAATCTGGTAGACCCTCTACAGTGTCTAATGTGAGGGTGGCACCATGGTGGCATATGTGAAGGTAGAGACTGCCCATATGAGGTTGGTAGTTGCCTAGAAGTGAGAATAATAGGTAGTTGCCTAGAAGCGGAGGCTAGTGAGCACTTACCAGTGGGGTGTTTTGATTGCTATGGTATAGAAACTCGACTTGATAAATAGCAGGAAAGAATAGAGGATTTCTAAGTTGGGTAGTGACATGATTGGGGTTTATTTTAGATAGTGATAGGACAGAGAGTGTGCAGGAGCAAGTAGAGGTCAGAAACAATGAGACTACTTAGGAGAGTACTACTAGAGTACTGCACCAGTCCAAGCAAGACATGATAGTTTGAGCTGGAGTTTCTGCAGCAGGGATTAATCCGAGAAGTAGAATCTTCAGGACTTACAGAAGGAATCCAAAGTATCAGTCATTACAACATATTATCATTCCTTCTCTCCAGTTGTCCATGTTCTTAGCTGGCATGTGCTTCTAAGTTTGTCCAGACAGAAGTTTTTCTTTTTTTTTTCTCTTTCAAATTGTCTTTACACTCTTATTTATATTCTAGAGATTATAGCACATGATAATTATTATGCTTCAGGTTATAGTTCTATGTTAAAATACAGTGTGATTATTGTCCATCTATATTTTTTCTTAATACATATTTTTAATGGACACCAATAATCACCTAATTGCTATGTAGTTATAGAAACAAGATATAACACTCTATTAAAGATTACCCCAATAACTAGGCCAGGTTATTAGATTTTAAATACTCTGCTTTTAGGCTTGTAGATTTTTCAAAAAGCAAAAGCTTGAATAAGTATTGAAGCTCAGTACTGTCACATTCACTGCCCCTCTCATTGACTGTGAGGACTCCCTTTGCACACCAGTGGGCCAACTCTGGCCATGCTTGCTGCTTTGGTGAGATCAGGCAGCATGAGCACCTGTAACAATGCCTTGGGGAATGCTGGGAAAACCACTGCTTCCTAAAATGAGGACTATCTCACAGGACTCTTGTGCTTTTGTTTCTAGTTCGATATTCAACCATGAAAATATTTTCTTTCTTCCTTTCACTGTTTCTGCATTCTTGTTCTAATATACAGCCTGAGGATATCTTCTTACGTTTTAACAAATAATTTTATTTAGTTGAATTTTTTGTTCATGTTTCTGGTACTAGAAATGATAGCACCAGTTTAGTCATTTATTTATGGAGTGGAAATTAGAGTGTAACTGCTACAGTAGAAAATGTAAGTGTCCAGAAGAACGAATTTGAAAATAGACACAGGATTACAATACACTGTCTGTGACCAGTGTATTCTGTATTCTGAACTGGTGTTAAATCATACTTCTGCCTATGCCCCTTTATTCACAAGGTCATTATCACACATTGTAAAGTTTATGATCACACACAGCTGGAAGGAAAAGGAAATGTGTGGGCTATCAGATTAAGAATCTCAAAAGATCTTGACAAGCTGAAACAATGGATTCAAACTAAAATGACATTTTAAGATGCCTTTACTTCCTTCTAAAAAGGCAATGACACAAGTATACATTTGGAGAGAAGAGTCTTGAGTGCCATATAAAAACGGAAAGATACACATCCAAACCATGGCTTTAAAGTGGGGATGGAAGCTTTAGACTGGTATCTTAAGAACCTGGTTGGTAATGGGAAGGAAAAAGAAATGATCACTCATTCTCCTGCCTTACTAGCAAGCACACAGGTTGTACCCCGAGGCTGAAAAGTAAGAGTTGTCAGTGCGAAATCACAGGCGCCTGAGAAAGATGGAGCTGATTATCTTGTCAAAGGGAGGCTGATGGGGCTAGAAGAAAGGAAGATTAAGAGCATAGTTGGAAGGATTATTTTGGAAGAAATATAGGATGCATCTCTTTAACACCAGAGAGGACGAGGTTTTTAGTAAACACAAAACCTTTTAAAAGTTGGGAGGATTGTGTTATAACACAAGTCAGAGAGATAATGCACATGAAGCTGGGAAGCTTCAACCTTCTTGAAAAGAGTACAGGAAGCCATCTTTTAATTGTGAAAAGGTTTAGAGCTAAAGAGTTTTAAGAAAAAGAACTGCAAATATGGCAAAGGCCAAGGGAGAGTGAAGGGAATCTCAGAATATAAGGAAATGAGACCTTGGTGTGACCTTGTTTGATATAAATTGCATCTTGTCACTCCCTGGTTTAAATGCTATTGGAGCCATTTGTTGCTCTGTGGGATGAAAATCAAAATTTTTAGCATAGTACGCAGTTTCACTATTGACTGCCTCACCTTTTTCTGGTGTCCACTGCGCTAAGTGGCCTTTTGTTAGTCCTGCTAACCCACCATGCTTCCTATTTTGGAGACCTGCATGAGAAGTGCTTCTCTCAGTTTTTGGCCTAGTTAGTATTTACTCATCCTTCAGATCCCAGAAAAAAAAATCTGTCATTCTTAAGAAAATTTCTTTAATCTGTCTGACTAGTTTGGTTCTCCACCTCATAGCACAACTCTTTTTCTTTTATATTTCATCCCAAATGTAATTAAATACATCATTATAAAAACAAATCAAGAGAAATCTGAAACAGAAGTCAATGAATTTATGTGAGCTCAGAAATTTATGTGAGCTCAGAAATTTATGTGAGCTCAGGATTGGCAACACGACTTGTAGGGCTCAGTGCAAAATAAAAATGTATCTTATTAAAAAATTATTAAGAATTTCAAGGCAATGTCAGGAAAGCATTAAACCATGCATTGGCCCCTTGTGAAATGGCACCAATGTAATTGGATAGGGCGTGAACACCTGAAGTCAGCCCCATGAAAGCTTTTTCTGCAGGGAACAAGCACTGGGTACTCTGGATTTAACCCATGACTTGGCCTCTTGGCCTAATGGAAGTTTAAGAGGTAAATGGTATGTAGTACTAGTGAAGGCAGTGTTGAAATAATGAACCACAGTGGTTAGAACAGAATGCATGCATTAGTCAGCTTTCCTGTCACTGAGACACAAAACCTGACATCCATAGGAGAGGTGTAGAGGTTTATATCTTGATGTCCTCCTAAAGCCTCATGAAATTATAGGCAGACCTTTAGAAGGTGATTTGAGTACAGGAGCATTATCACTGCCTCGCTGTAAGAATTGGAACCTGGTAGGAAGACGGGGGTCACAGTGGGGATAACCTAGGAAAATATCTCCCTTCCCAGCTCCTCCCTTAACTTTCTGCTCCCTGTCTACCATGCTATATGCAGGGTTTCTTCAGTATGTCCCACTGCCATAGGTCCTGCCTTGGAATCAGATTTTGGACTGAAACATGGAGCAAAATAAACTTCTCCTCTTTTAAATTGTGGATGTTGAATATTGTGTCCCAGTGACTGTGGAGATAACTAAGACAAGAGGTTGATTTGGCTCATAGTTTCAGAGAATTCAGTCCAAGATTAGCTGGCCCCAAAGCAGAAACATCATGGTGGAAGGGAATGGCAGAGCCAAGACGCTTAGTTCCTGGTGGCTGGGAAGCAGAGCAGGGGAACAGCCACTGACAAGAAGAGGGGCAGGGACCGACATACATAGTACCCGAAGTAATGCTCCCATGGGCCAAGCACACATACTCAGAAGTGTGCTCTACTAGTGCCCTAGGCAGTTTCCAGGTCAATCGTGTTGTCACTTAGGCTTAATAATCACAATTGGCTAAAATAAGAAGTCAGCAGAGCAAGAAGTCAGAATGAAGTTGAGAGACTGGCTGAGTGGGCAGCAGCAGAATGTCACTGTAGTGGAATTTTGGAGTGATAGATGCAGTGTGATACAGTGTCCAGGACTTATTTATGAAAGCATGGAGCCACCATTTAATTTGTTAACTACTACTTTGTGTTCAGTGGGGAGGAGTCATTGAATTTACCAGACTCCCTAAAACGGAAGACCCTAAAAACTTTTAGAGAAAAAAGCATGTCTTGGTTACTTTTTTCTCATTGTTGAGACAAAATACCTGATGCCCAAAGTGAAAGAAGGGGAGGTTTATTTCTTACAGTTTGGGGGGTTTCAGTCCATACTTAGCTGGTTCCAAGGCAGGGTGGCATGGCTGAGGGGCAGCCATTCATGGCGAATGCAAGTGACAAGAGGGAGCCCTGCAAAAAAGGGAAAAAACCTGCCCCTATTCCGACCTTATATTGTATGTTGGCTCCACCCCGGGCAGGTACAGAACTCACACCGCCAATCCCAGTGCTACACAATAAATCAATCATAAACATTAGATTCAGCCACTTTTATCACTACGTGAGGCTTGGGGGGGGCATCTATATACAAACTGTAGCAAAAGGTATGAGGTTTGACCTTCAAGTATAGCAGTTATTACCTCCGTGATCTGCACAAGAAACTAATTTTTCAGATAGTTTTTGTGGGTGATATAAAATTGAGATACTGTTTACCCTCTCCCATGCTTGCTTTAAAGAACAAATGAGGGAACGAACAGTGCCTGGTTGCACAGTAAATTCTTGTAACTTTACACTAGTGTACCCCTAGGTCCTGCTTTAATAGCATTTTATTTCATAAGTTATCTGAACTCGAATAGTACTGCCATGCACTGTAGACAGTTGAACTTGATCGTCAGACTTATATGGACGCAGATAATGCAAGAGCCTCCTTTGTGAAACTTGTGATAGTATACTTTTAAAGCAAAAGGAGCAACATAGGCACATCAATGCATCTTCATTACGATGTACTAGGTGCCAAGCATGTAACATGACAGCGAGTTGGTTTGTAATGTATTTCAGTAACTCCAGCATTTATATTTTTATCTCTAAAATCAGAGAACCTTCTCTTAAGCCATTCAAGATGATGACTAAGTGCTGCAAATTGTAAACAAGCTGGGCGTGTGATGCATGCCCATAATCGCAGCACTCAGGAGGCTGAGGCAGGAGAATCTCAGTGAGTTCCAGGCCAGCTGAGGCTACACATGAGTTCAAGGCCAGACTGAACTTGTTTCAGAAAAAAAAATGTGAAAAACAAATATGGCCGAATGAACCTTGCGTGGACCTGTCTTCTATTTTGGGGTAATTTATATAAAATTAAATCAGTATCTGCTCTTTACTATGCATATTATAGTGTGTAGTTTTCTTTTTTTTTTCTGTTAGCATGTCATTTACCTAAAGTTGCTCTTTTCTGGAAATAGTATGACTATTTTCTGAATTGCTATGCTTCGGTCTGTTATTTATCCTGGTATGTAAGTAAGGCCATCGGCAAAGTCATCGGTGGGTGAGACATAAGACACAAGACCATCAGTGGCTTTGGGTCTACATCTCAAGCTTCCCTGTGTTCTTGTGCGAGTCTTTAACTGACCACAAAAGGCTTTTATGTGGATGTTCCCTATAACCTCAAATTCTTCTCTTCCCAACTGAAATTCATTATCTTTTCTACAAGCCCAGTTGTTTCTCCTGAACAATCTTTTTGTTGTTGTTGTTTTGTTTTGAGGAGGGGGGAGTCTTGCTTCTATAAAAAGATGGCCTAAATTTTTTTCCCACACTGTGGGTTGTCTCTTCACACTGTTGGTGGTTTCTTTTGCTGTGCAAAAGCTTTTTAATAAGATGAGAAAAAATTTCTGCCAGCTAGTTCTTAGACAAAGGATCACTATCTAGAATATATAAAGAACTCAAAACAACAGACCACCCCAAATTTAAAGACCCAATTGAGAAATGAGAGTCTGAATTAAAGACATTTCTCAGATGAAGAAGTAGAAAAGGCAAAGAAATGCATGAAAAACTATTCAACATCATTGGTCATTCAAGAAATGCATATTAAAACAACGAGAAGATTCCATCTGGCCCCAGAAAAAATGGCTCTCATCAAGCAATCAACCAATAATAAACACTGGCAGAGCTGTAAGGAAAAAGGAATTCATTTCCACTGTTGGTGGGATGTAGATTGGTGCAATCACTGTGGAAATCAGTGTGGAGAGTGCTTAAAAAACTAGAATTAGAGATCTCATTTGATCCAGCTATTCCCCTTCTGAGTATATTCTCAAAAGAATTAAAACCATTATACCATAGCAATATATACATACCTATGTCTTTAGCAGTATATTAGTTTGTAATAACTAAATCTTGGAAATAGCCCAAATGCTGATCAACTGATCAATGGATAAAGAAGTTTTTTTTTATACAATGGAGAACTACACTGCCATAAATAAGGATAAACTTAAGACATTTCTAGCCAAATGAATGCAATTTGAGACCATACTCTTAAGTGAAATAAATAGAGCACATGTGTATAAATACTACATTTTTTTCTGGTGTGAGAAACCAAAGTTTAAATAAGGACCAAAATGTATGATAGATATTGTGAAATAGAAAGAAGATGTTCAAATGGGAAGGGAAACTAGTGAGGGGAAGAGGGAAAGGAAAGAAGTGAAAGAAATGAGAAAAGAACAAATGGAAACGAAGGTTTTGTAAATAAAGAAGGGATGAGAAGTTGAATGGTGGGTAGGGGAATGGGAAAAAAAAAGAATGAAGTTATATCATGTACAAATTCCCTATGATAAATGTGGTCATTATGTATACCTAAAATGTACCAATAAATTTAAATAAACAATTAAAAAAGATGGCTAAGCGTTGTAGAATCCACCTTCTATAAAATTTCTAAATCCAGTTATGTTTTTATTTCTTTTCCCATTAACCTAGCTCAGATCCTCTTCATCTTCAGCCAGTATGGTATCCTGATAACTACCCCTTACTTTCTAGTCTTCCTTTCCTTGAATCCAGTCTACTCACAGATTAGTCAGACTTTCTGCCCCCTAAACTGCAAGCCTGATCATGCTTTCAATTATTGTCTTGGTTACTTTTCTCTCCTTGCTTATGTAGATGCATAAATCCCATCTGAAATGGAAAATAGAGACAAAATACCTGATGCCCAAAATTAGGCTTACAGGTTTTGGAGGTTTCAGTCCGTACTCAGCTGGCTCCAAGGCAGGGTGGCATGGCTTAGGGGCAACCATCCTGTCAGGCACAAGCCACAAGAGCAAAAAGGGCAAAAGGGAAAAGCACACCTTCTTCCCTCCCTTATGTTGTATGTGGACTCTGCCCCTGGGTGGGTGCAGCACTCACACTGCCAATCCCAGCACTAGACAAGGAACCAATCACAAATGCTAGACTCAGCCACCTTAGAAAGGTCCACCTCCCATGACCTCATGAGGTTTTGGGGGGACATTCAAATAAACCACAACAGTTATTTCCCTGGTGTTCTACTAGATAAGTATCAAATGTCTTAGCATGCGATATAAAGATTTGTATGATCTACTTCCAGCAATTCCTTGTGTCCACATCTTCTGCCACTTCATGTTGTTGGAGAGATGCTTGAGGGATCTCTAGAGCACATCAGAAGGGCATCTTGCCCCAGTGGAGACAGCTAGGTCGTGTCATGGTTATGTATCCAGGCAAACATAATGGGACTGCCCCTGTGAGATGTCCACGATGAATTACTCCCATTTACTTATGTGGGTAAATAGCATCCACAAGAACTGTCACTTTTCTAATCTTCTCTAAGTTTCACAGGTATTCATTTTATTTGCCTCTGTTTCTATCAACTTGTTCAACCTCAGTTTATTCCAGTTTAGTGGAAACATCTTCGTAAAACAGAGATCTTTAATGGAAGAAGCCAAGTGATGTTACCTTTTTATACCACATGTGGCTGAGCTTTTAAAGGTGGCAAGCACTGTGGTACTTGCTGAGGGTATAACGAGGAATGACTATGGCATCATCCCTTCCCTAATGGAACTTCTGTTGTATCTTGACCCTATCAATCCATAAATAAAAATAAAATAATTTTAAATTTTAATAAAAAGAAAAAACCCAGGGGCCTAATATAAAATCCAGTAGAAGAGAACAAATTTTCTCCTAACACCAGAGGGCGCTATGGAGATGTGACATGAACCTGAGATTTGCTAGATGAGAATACGGTGCAAGCGAGAGCATTTCGACTGGAGGAATTGTCATAAATAAACATTTCTGGAAGAATATGGTGTGTTTCAGGAGGAGTGGAAGGCGCTAGCATGACTAGCACATAGTAGGAAGAGGAGGAGAGTTGGGAAATGACGTTTTGGAGAAAAGTCCTGGTTGTAGGCCATGGCATGGTAATGAATTTGGGACTTGTACTCAAAAAAATGGAGAGGCATGGAGAGATTTTAAGCAAGCACGATGGTTCAGGTAGGAAGGAAAAAGGAGACGTAGTAGGAAGTCTTGGTGGGATGATCTTTAGTTTGAGAAAGCTTTTCTTGCTTCTGCCTCCAAAATGAGTGAAGGGCAAGCATGATTACAGGAAGATCGTAGGATGTGCTGTGATGGTATAGGTAGGCAGAGTCTATGGTGAACTGAACTATATAGTCATTAATAAAACACTTGGCACTTAATGTGTGCAGGATTTTTTAAAATTTTAAATGAAAAAGGAATAAAAACAATAATACAGAATTTCAAAACAAAATTATACGAGATTAACAATGGTTAATACATTGTGTATTGTTATCTCCAAAGTAGTTGCTCAGATTACAAGATACAGGCATGCAAAATGATCAAACAATGAAAAAAAAATTCTTTTTTCCGAGCTAACAGAGATTAGTAGTATAATTATCCATATTATGAATAATTATCAATCTATCTTGTATAATCTTTTCCCTTTTTCTTTTCTCTTTTCCCCCATCTCAGTTGTCCTCTCCTTTTGAGCAATTTCTTCCACTTTCACTTTCACAATATCTATTGTACATTTTGGATCTTATTTACTCTTTCAGTTTTTTACACTGGGGAGACAATATGATGTTTATGTATGTGAGTCAGATTTATTTCACTTATAAATATGGTCTCAAATTGCACCCATTTACCTATAAAAGCCCAAAGTTTATCCTTCTTTATAACTGAGCAGTACCACATTGTATAAAAATACCACATCTTTTTATCCATTCTACAGCTGATGGGCATTTGGGTTGTTTCCAAGATTCAGCTATTACAAATTGTGCTGCTATAAACATGGGTGCACATATATCGCTGTGGTGTGATGTATCCAGAAGAATAGCTGGGTTGAATGGGACCTCCAATCCTTGATTTTTGAGGACTCTCCACACTGGTTTCCACAGTAGTTGCACCAGTCTACACTCCCATAACAGTGGAGAAGGATTCCTTTTTCCCCCACAGCCTCACCAGCATTTGTTATTGGTTGATTTCTTGATGGCAGCCATTCTTTCTGGAGTGAGATGGAATCTCAGTGTTGTTTTAATTTGCATTTCTCAAATGATCAGTGATGTTGAACATTTTTTAGTGTTTATTTGCCATTTTTATTTCTTCATCTGAGAAGTACATATTCATTTCAGATGCCCATTTTTGGATTGAGTCTTTCAAATTGGGGGGCCTTATTTTTTAAAATTCTTTGTGTATTCTAGATAGAAGTCCTTTGTCTGAGGGACAGTTGACTAGAGTTTTTTTCATTCTGTGGATTGTCTTTTCACTCTGTTGGTGATTTCTTTTGATGTGCAAAAACTTTTTAATGAGATCTCAGTTGTTGATTCTTTGAAGTATTTCCCATGCGGTTTTCATTTTGTTCATGAACTCTTTGCCTCCCTCTATGTCTTCAAGATTTCTACCTACTTTCTCTTCCAGAAGATTTAGTGTTTCTGTTTTAATATTTAGATCTTTGATCTATTTTGACTTTAGTTTATTGCATGGTGATAGGTATGGGTCTAATTTAAGTTTTTGTTATGTAGAAAGCCAGTTTTTCCAGCAACATTTTATTTATTTATTTATTTATTTTGTATTTTTGAGGTAAGTTCTCACTATGCAGTTCATGTTGGCCTTGAGCTCACTTTGTATCCCAGGCTGGTCTCAAACATGTAGTGATCCTCCTGCCTCTGTCTCCCGAGTGCTATAATTACAGGCATGAGCCACTATGCCCAACTTCCAGCACCATTTATTAAAGAGGCTATCTTTCTTCCAATGAACATGTTTGGCTCCTTTGTCAAAGATCAAGTGGCTGAGTGTGATGTAGTTGTGCCTTTGTCTTTTATTCTGTTGCACTGAACCTCAGGTCTGTTTTTTGCCAGTACCATGCTGATTTATTACAGTAGCTTGCTAGTATAATTTCAAGTCAAGGGTTGTGATGCCTCTTGGCTTATCTTTGTTGCCTGGGATTACCTTTGCTATTCTAGGTCTCTTGTGGGTCCAAATAAATTTTAGGAATGTTTTCTTTAGATCTGTGAGGTAATGCAATGTTATTTTGATCAGGATTGCATTAAATCCGTATAACAGTTTTGGGAGTATGGCCATTTTCACAATGCTGATTCTTCCTATCCAGGAGCAAGGGATATCCTTTCATTTTCCAAAATCTTCTTCAATTCTTTTTTTCAGAGTACTGTAATTTTCAATTTGTAAATCTTTTACTTCCTTTGTTAGATCGATTCCTAAGTATTTCATTTATTTGGATGCTATTGTGAAAGGTGTGGTTTCCTTAATTTCTCTCTCAGTGAGTTTGTTGGTTGTGTACAGGAATGTTATTTATTTTTGAGTGTTGACTTTGTATCCAGCTGTGCTGCTGAATTGCTGATTAACTCTCAAAGTCTTTTGGTGGAGTTTTTGGTGTCTTTTATGTAGAATATCATGTGACCTGTGAATGATAATTACACTTCTTCCTTTCAAATCCTTATACCATTTATTTCTCTTCTGGTCTAATTGCTCTGGCTAATGTTTCCATCACTAAACTGAATAGAAGTGGTTATAGAGGACATCCTTTTTTAGTTCCTGATTTTAGGTTGAAAGCTTTCAGTTTTTGTCTATTTAGTAAGTTGTTGGATGTTGGTTTGTCATATATGGCTTTTATCAGATTAAGGCAAAAATCATCTATTTTTGTAGGGTTTTTACCATGAATGCATGTTAGATTTTATTGAAAGTTTTTCCTGCATCTATTGAGATGATCATGTGATTTTTGTCTTGGGCTCTGTTGATGTGGTATA
>RJWT010046687.1:0-11406 GCA_004365215.1 Cuniculus paca | reverse complement strand
TTTCATTGAGTCCTGAAAGTTCTGGAGTATTGTATCAGGATTATCATTTAATTGTAGATACTATTTAATTTCTTTTTTAATTTCATTTGTGACCCATTAGTTTTTCAGTAGGGTATTATTTAATTTCTGTGCATTTATTAAGTTTTTGTGGTTTCTTTTGCCATTGATTTTCAATTTCACTGCACTATGGTCTGACAATATGCATGAGATAATTTAATTCTTTTACATGTACTTAAGCATGTTCTGTGGGCTAGTATGTAGTCTATTTTGGAGAACATATCATGTGCAGATGAGAAAAATGTGTATTCCAATGTTGTGTAGTGGAACACTCTGTAGACACCTACTAAGTCCATTCACTCATAGTTTGGTTTAGTTCTGATATTTCTTTGTTGATTCTTTGTCTAAGTGATCTATTTGTCATAGTAGGATATTAAGTTCCCCTATGACAATTGTGTGTTTATTTCATTTTTCATGCCCATTAATATTTGTTTTATGTTTATGTAATTGTGTGTACCAGTATTTGGTGCATATATATTTGTTTGTTATCTCCTTGGAGTTTTCCCTTAACAAGTATATAGTGATCTTCTTTGTCTCTTTTGATCAGTCCTGGCTTGAATTTCACATTGTGTGCAAATAGTATAGCAACCCCTGCTTTTTTCTGGGTTCCCACCACATGGAGTATTGTTTTCCATCATTTGATTTTCAGTCTATAAATTTCTTTTTGAGTTAGATATGTCTCTTGCATGCAGCATTTTGTTGGATTTTGCTTTTTCTTCCATTTTGCCATTCTGTTTCATTTGATTGTTGAATTAAGACCATTTATGTTCATGGTTATACCTGATATGTACTGGTTTATCCTTCTCATATTACTTTCCTGTTGTTGGTTCCCTGCCTTTCCTCTCTGTAATTGCTTATCCTGTCTTTAATTGCTGCAATCCTTTCTTATAGAGCTGATATTCTGTCCTTGCCTTTGTTCAGTTTGTTCCATGCACTTTTGATGAAATTTTTAATCTCCTGGATTTTTGTTTGGATCAGTTTCATGGATTCCATTTCTTTCCTATGTTGAGCATTCATGGTTTTCATTGTTTCCTTAAGCTCTTCTAATTTTTTATCTTTGTCTACTCTAATGTCTTTCATTTTGATTGTCATTTTTTTTAACTGAGAGGTTATTTTTTCTGTAACCTCATCCATTTGTTTTTTCATTTCTCCGGCTATCATTTCAAAAAGTTCCAGTGGGTGGCTTTTGATTTCCTTTATCTCATTTAGCTCTGAACTTGACCTAGTGGGCTGGGTATGGGGCTGCATTTTGCTTCTGCATCTTGTCATTTTCTACTTTCAACTTTTTACTTTATTTTCTGCATTGATGCATGTAGATTTCTTATGATAGATAGCTTTATCACTAGTATCAAAACTTCCCTAGGAAATACTTCTTCCTTAGAGATGTCTTCTAGGTATAGGTGGTTCCTAGTCTTTGTGTCTATCTACAGTTACTACCATTCCAATTTATCAAGGATGAAAAGCTGCTATTTGGCTGAGCACCCAGGCCTTTGGCACTGGGCTCTGGGTGATGGTTATAACCCCAAATAATCTCAATGTTGTAATACAACAGAGAAGAACTGATTATGAAAGGTATGACATCTGGCTAAAGTAGTTATAGTTAGCGTTTGCAAGGAAAACAATTTAATACAGGACACATAATTTATAGAATTATTTTATAATAATCAACCAAAGAGTCAAACACAAAAAAGTGCAGGAAATCTGTCCACACAATGAAGATCCAAAGAATCCAACTGAGGCTCTGGATCCCATGGCAATGTCCTGTATGAGTCCAGCTGAAGACCTAGAACCCATGACCATGCCCCCCACAAGTCCAACTGGAAGCCTAGAGCCCACAACAGTGATTCATACAAGTC
Organism: Cuniculus paca; assembly: GCA_004365215.1. Lineage (NCBI taxonomy): Eukaryota > Metazoa > Chordata > Mammalia > Rodentia > Cuniculidae > Cuniculus > Cuniculus paca. Next base: position 9,493 of record RJWT010046687.1, on the reverse strand, counting down.
TGTTTCATAGATCTGTGCTGGGAAGGCCCAAAAGTAAGCAAGGGAAGCTAGAAAGTCTGTGCCAGTAGGCTGAGGGATCTGTACTGGAGCCAAGAAGTGACACTCAAAGTAAGCACCAGAGCTCCCCCAAAAAGTACCATGGCCATCCTCAGTTACAATGAGGTCCTGAGCTCCTCCAATGATGAGAACAGTCAAGTTCATATGAGGAAGCCAGGGTGACAAGCTTCTCCAGGAGACTGAACACTACACCATCCTCCCCCTGGAGCCAGGAAGTGAAGCTCAAAGTAAGGACCAGAGCTCCCCCAAAGTGACCTGCAGCCTTTCTCAGCAACAGCAAGGTCCCAAGTTACTCTGTCAATGAGAACAGTCAAGTTCATATCAGGATAGAGGCTCAAAAAGCTCCCCCAGAAGAATCAACAGCAACAGGAGAACCAACAACACTACTTCTTCATCTCCAGTTCTCCTTTTTATGTTGCTGGCAACAATCTTCAGGTGGGCCTTCTACACCCAGCACCACACTGATTTAGTTCAGCTGGGTGTTACAAGTTAACCACTGGTTGTCAATTCACCACAGTACTACAGTTAACAATAACACTAGCATCAAGCACAGCCTAGCTACTGACAACCTATGGTTAACTCTTGCCATGATAATTTTAACCATAGGAGTAAGTTCTACAGTTACATAGCAAAAGCCAACATATACTAGGCACTTTCATGCAATGAGTTTCCCCTTAGTAGACTTATTTTACCCTGTGTGGCAGTGGGTTAAAAGTGATAGGGGACAAAACAGAGACATGAATAAAGATAAATATAGTAAAAGCAAAGCTGGAGGACAAAGGATGATCACCCAAGTTTTGGAAAACTGGATAACACAGAAGATAAAGAATAAAAGAGAAAGCAAAAGAATATTGAAGTGAAACAGAAAGAACAAATAATGTTCACTCACATGAAAATATCAAATTGAAAGACAGTTGAGGAAAGAGAGAAAAAAGATGAATGGAAGAAAACAAAAATAAAGGTAAGAAATCTGTTATGAAATAGTGAAAAAAGGGGGAAAAAACCTCAACCAGACAGAAAGAGGGAAACCAGTCATAGAAAAAGAAAAAGGAAATGAATAAAATTCCTCTGTTGTTCACACTTCAGTGGCAGTGTCCAAGTTGGATCCCAGAAAGGTGCTGTGTAACTCTGCCAAGTTTACAGTAGGATTTGTGCTAGGTATGGGGCTGATTTCAGCCTTTGAATATGGGGGCTGGGGCTGGTTTTAAACTGACAGTGTTCTGAATATCCACTTTTCTTACTGTGATCATCTCTATGGTGCTCTCCCAGTTACTGTGGTGTCCTAGGATAGGAAAAGCCCAAGGTTGCTCCCAGGCCTATGTGTAGTTGGCTCCTTCTGGACTTTGCACAGATTCTCTGTTCCACACCACTCACTCCTCTTATACACTGGTCACTGGGGGAAGGAGTGCCCTTGCCCCACTGGAGGCCAAGGCTCCTTGCCTGCTTCTGCTGCTGGGTCAAGGTCTCTCTGCTGGTTGCAGACCAGGATGATATACTCAGTCCTTTGTAATCAGGGCTAAGACTGACTTTTGCTGCCACCATAGAGGAGTTTAGGTGGTCCCAACTCCAACCTCTCAGCAGAATTTCCGTTAGTCTCTTCCTACCTATGGGCAGTCTATTGTGTCTGGATGGCTCATTCCCTCATTCCACGCTGGGACATTGGCAGTGAAGCGAACCTGGACTGTTTTGCTGCTGGAGTTCACTCTGAGGCCTTTGAAATAAAAATGACCCCACCCACTCACTTCTGCTCCGCCTGTCTGTGTGCCAGAGCACAGCACCAGTTCACCTCACTCACCAACCACTGGCTTTGTGTGGCCTCTCAGGAAACGGTGTCTCCCATTCTCACTGGTGCCTCAGACTTTTCCACACTGTTGGGCTGCTGGTCCCACCTACGCCGTGTGTGCCACCTGGCTCTGCGGGCAATTTTTTCAGTCTCCCACCCTCCTCTTCCTTTCCTGCTTCCTCCAACTCAGGCCCCTTCCTGTTTACAAAAGCTCTATTGTAATCATTTTGCCCTTCAATTATTCTTTTTTCATCCTATTTCCCTTTTCTCGTCTCTTGTTCCCTATGGGGAAAACCAGCTCCCTACTTCTTTACCTTCTACTTTTCTCCGTATGAATGGCTCCAGTTCATCCTTCTTTATGTCAGAGTAGTGAGATAGGAGATTAGAGTGTGGCAAAAGCTCTCTAGGGAAGTAGACATGACTTGTTAATTACAAGTGCAGACACAAGTGTAGAACAGTTCCAAAGCCCTGCATGTGAACTTCTCAGGAGAATTTAAACAGGTTTTCAATAGGATGGCCTAGCCTGACCTCAGCCTAATGTGTTGGATCTCAGCACAGCCTCTCAGGACCCATATGTAGAAGTTCTCATGGGTTTCTTCAAGATATGAACAATATTTTAAAAAGACAGCCATGAGGAGTGGGTGCTATCATAACTTTCTATGACAGCCCACACTGTGTTTCCCAGATGCATCCTATACTTTTTCTTTGCTTTTATCCTCTTTTTCTCTTTACTGGTCTGAACCTTGCTTTACAAAGCCAGTTTCTCTCCCACTCTTCACTTTTACTTTCTCAAATAAACTTTGCTATACAGATTTTTACTCATTTTGTCCAATTCTTTGTTAAGACAAGAAGAACCTGGAATGAAACTCCAGAAGAAGTGAGTAATTTGAACCTGGTAACATCTAGTTGGTGAGCCACTTTTTTAGAAACAGGCTACTCAATAACATTAGTACTCCACTGTGAATAAATACCACATTTTCTTTGTTAATTCATCCATTGATGAACATATAGGCAGTTTCTGAGATTTAGCTATTATGAGTTGTGCTGCTATCAACATGGGTATGCATGATGTCTTTAATTCTTTGGAAAGATTCCTAGAAGGGGTCAAATGGAATTTCCAGCTTTAGTTTTTTTGAGGAATCTCCATGCTGATTTTCATAGTGCAAGTACTAGTTTACATTCCCACCAACAATGTAGATGGGTTCCTTTTCCCCACAGCCTTACCAACATTTGTTATTAGTTGATTTCTTGATAATAGGCATTCACTCTGGAGTTAGTATCTTAATGTTTTAATTTACATTTCATTTCTCTAATGGTCAGTGATGCTGAACATTTTTTCAGATATTTATGAGCCATTTATACTTTTATGAAATGCCTATTTCAGTTGCTCATTTTGATTGATTCTATCTGGGGGTTTAATTTTTTTGAGGTCTTTATATATTCTAGATGTTAGTCTTCTGTCTGACTGAGGAAGAGTTACAAAAAATTTTTGCTATTTTGTAGTTTGTCTCTTCACTCCATCGGTTATTTTGTTAGCTGTACAGAAGCTATTTAACTTGATATGATCCCATTTGTTCATTCTTGGTATTATTTCTTGTGCCATTGGTGTTCTGTTAATAAAGTCTGCCTATGGCTATGTAATGAGTTGTTCATGTTTTAACTTCCATGGGTTTCTTCAAGATATGAACAATATTTTTAAAAGATTAAATATTTCTATTTTCACATTTAGATCTTTAATCCATTTTCATCTCAGGTTACTACATGTTGAAACATATGGGTCTTGACTCAGTCTTCTGCATATGAATGCCCAATTTTTCCAGCATCCTATATTAAAGAAGCTATGTTTCTTCCACTGTATGTTTTTGGCCCATTTGCGAAATAACTGAATGTGTTTGAGGTTGTTTCTGCTTCCTCTATTCTGTTCTACTGATCCATGTGCCTGTTTTTGTGTTAGTACCATACTGTTTTGTTGTTGTTGTTGTTTTGTTTTTGGTTTTTGGTTTTTAGTTTTTTTTGTACTGGGGATCGAACTTCCAACTTTGCGCTTACCAGGCAAGCGCTTGAACCACTGGGTTAAATCCCCAGCCCAACCATGCTGTTTTAATCACAGTAGTTTCGTAGTACAATTTCAAATATGGGATTGTGAAGCCTTCTGCTTTGATTTGTTACTGAGGATTGCTTTTTGCCATCTTCAGTCTCTTCTTTTTTCATATGAATTGTATGACTGTTTTCTCTAGATCTGTGAGAAATGCCACAGGTATCTTGATTGGGATAGCATTAAATCTATGTATCAATTTTGGAAGCATACCTATTTTGATTATATTTGTTCTGCCAATCCAGGAACATGGATTATCTTTCTATTTTCCAGTGTCTTCCTTGATTGCTTTTTTCAGTGTCTTCCTTGATTGCCTAGTAACTTTCACTGTAGAGGTCTTTCTTTTTTTGGTTAGGTTGATTCCCAAGTATTTAACTTTTCTTAATGTTATTATGAATGGTATTGTGTTCCTAATTTCTTTCTCATTAAGTTCATTATTAGTGTACAAGAATGCTATTGATGTTGTGTGCTTGTTTTTTATCCTGCCACATTGCTGAATTTCATCACTAATTCTAGGATTGTTTTTGGGTCTTATAAGTAGAGGATCATATCATCTGTAAATAGAGATGCTTTAATTTCTTTGCTTCCTACATGTACAGAACTATTTTCTTTCTTTCTCTTGCCTGATTGCTTTGGCTATTATTGTGAGAACTATGTTGAATAGAAGTGGTAGTAATGGATATCCTTGTCTTATTCCTGATTTTGCAGGGAAAGTTTTCAGTTTTCCCCCATTTAATATGATGTTGGCAGTAGCTTTGTCATAAACAGTTTTTATTAGACTGAGATAAGGTCCTTCTGCAATGTTCTCTGGAGTCTTTATTGTTAGGCTAAACCAAGGCACAACTGAGACCACTGAAGTGGGCAAAGTTGAAGCAACATGAGAGGACTTTATTGCCAACATGGTGCTGTTGGGCCAAGGGCGAAAAGACAGTTGGCCCTGAGCAAGGGGCAAGGGCATGTTTTTATACAGGGGTTGGTAGGGGAGGGAGGTACTGCTGAGGAGGGTGCAAACTTTTGGGCAGCTGAGTAGGGGGTCTAACACAAAGTGGTAAGACAGGGCTGGGTACAGGGAATGCTGGCAGGCACAGCATGTCTCTTGTGGTTTTTCACAGAACCAGCTCTTTGCAGGATGAGCTGTGTGGGAACAGCTTGCCAGCCGGTTTCCTGTTTGTCAAATGCCATGCCCCTCTAGGTGGAAATAACAGATCTGTTTGGGGGAGTTTTTTCTGTCCTAGTTGGGTGGGGGCCTAGTTCAGAGACCTGACATTTTCATGAATGGATGTTGGATTTTGTCAAAGGCTTCCTGTTGAATTATTCCTTTAACCAATATATAATGACCTTCTCTGCTTATTTTGATCAATTTTGGCTTGAAGTCCACTTTGAATATAAGATAGCCATACATTGTTTTCAGGTGCCTGTTGCATAGAATATTGTTTCCCATCCTTTGATTTTTAGTCTGAGTTTCTTCTTGGCTTAAGTGTTCTTTGTATGCAGCAAACAATTGAATTTTGTTTCTTGATCCATTCTGCCAGTCTGTCTTTTGATTGAGGAATTGAGACCAGTCACATTAAGAGTTATTACTGATAGTTACTTATTCCTGTCTTTATCTTATTTTCCTGTGCTGATTCCCTATCTTTTATTTCGACTTAACTGCTAACCCTACCTGTGCATTCATTCTATTGGGCCTTTTGTCGTTGTTAGCTTCATTTTCCTTTCTAGGATATCCTTGAGAATTTTTTGGAGTGCTGGTTTGATGGTCATGAATTTTTTGAAGTGCCCTTTATCATGAAACTATGTTACTGCTCCATCAATTTTGAGAGCATTGCATGATGTATCAGCCTGGGTTGGAAACTTTTCTTCTAGGGCTTCAAACACTCCAAGATCTCCTTGCCTCTCAGGTTTGTGTTGAGAAGTCTGTTGTAATTCTGATGGGTCTTCCTTTATGAGCGATTTGTTGCTTTTCCTTAACAGCTTTTCAAATTCTGTTTTGGAGTTCTGGTATTTTGACTATATATCTTCAGGTGGTCCTTTTCTGATCAAGGCAATTTAGGGTTCTACATGTTTCTCTTATCTGTATCCTAAGTTCTTTTTCCATGTCTAGAAAGTTTTCTGCTATTATTTCTGCAAGCAGAATTTTTATGCCCTTTGTGCATAAAAATCTTCCAATTTTTCACCAATTCTAATTAAACTTATAGTAGTCTTTGCATCATACAGTAACTATTGAATCCATTTTTCATGTTCTCTTGTTTTTAAGGTATCTCTCATTAACTGGTCACAGACAACAGCCCTGTTTTCTAGTTTTGACACTGTCCTCACATTGGTCACTTCTATTGCCCATAATTTTGATGAAATTTTTAATCACTTGAATTCTTTTTGGAATCTTTTTATGCCCTCTATGGGTCCAGGAGAGCTGGCAGAATCCAGCCAAGCCCAAGACATCTTGCCAAGTCTAGATCCGCAAACCTGCCACTTCTCTGTGTGGTGCTTAAACCTTGAACCAGCATGGGAGGAAAGAGGAGGTACATCTTTACTCTTCTCACTCAGAACAAATGGCAGGGAATTCAAGGAGAGCTGGTTGGGGCCAGTCTGGGTGGAACAGTGAAGGCTGTGACTGTGGGACAAGGTTTGCCCTTGTGCCCAGCAGGTTGGCATCAAGAAAAGAAACCTTGATCTTGGGATTGTCAGCCACACATTTTTTAAAATGAAGTCTGCAGCCCAGCCTAGGCTCAGAAGCCTCAACCTCTTGGGAACTTTCTGGGTAAGTGAATTAAAATTTTATGACTGGCTTGCACAGCACACTTCTCATAATTCTCTAAGTGGTACTTTGAAAGCCTTGGGTTGTCTGAGGCCACCTATGCTTGGGCTTCAGAAGAACAAAGTTGAGACTCTGCCAGACCACATTCAGGCTTTAACCATACAATTTTATCTTGCATGACAAAAAAGCGTTGAAGAGGAACCTGAGGTATTTATAGATCCCTTGAAGTTGTTGCTATGACCAAGGGAATGCTGAAAACAGGCTTGGACCTTCCTGGCCCTCTCACATCCTTTGGTCCTTAAGATAGACTTCAATCATACAAGTGATCTCTGTTCATGAGAGATATTTATGTGTTTCTTATTTATGTCTTTATCACATTTGTCTAATTCTGTATCATGGTACTGTAGACCTCATGAGTTGGGATGTTTTCCTTCAGTTTCTTGAGAGATTTTTCTGTGGAAATGGTATTAATTTTGATCTTAACCCTTGGTAGAATTCTCCAGTGAAAAAAATATGAACTAGAGCTATTTTTAAATTCAGGATATAAATTTTTGATATGAAGTTTTTAATAATAGTCCTTACTGTCATTTTAATATTTGTAGGAGTGTAGTTATGCCACTACCCTCGTTCCTAATATTTATAGTTTGTGATAATTTCATTGCCCTTTAACTTGATACTTGCTAAAAGAAGTAGAAGGAAAGTCTATGGCAGTGGTGGTGAACCTATGGCATGCATGCCGTAGTGGGCTGATTGTATCACTAAAAGCTCTAAAACATTCACCATCACCAACCTGTAAAGACATAAAAGGCTTTAAAACTTCTCTTTCAAGCAACTTAATCAAATTAACATTTATTGAACACTCTACCTGACAAAAGCAAAATACTCTTACTGTCCAAGTACAAATGGAACGTGTACCAATATGGACCAGTTTCTGGGTATTAAAAGTCTTATTGAATGTAAAAGGGTTCAAACTGTACAAAATATGTTCTTCACTAGAATAGAATTAAAATAGAAACCATTAAGATGAAGATATGGAATCATCTCCCAATATTTGGAAACTAACACACTTCTCAATCATCGTGGCTTGAAGAAGAAACAGAAATAAAATTGGGTAAATGTGATGGTTGCAATATAGTAAAAACCACTGAATTTTACACTTTGTCAGTGAGTTGCATGTATTTCATGAAATGACCTACTTAATCCTTACTGTGGGAGCTATTATCTGATATGAATACAGCTACTCCCATTTTTATGAAGAAAGTTTCATTGATATATACTTTATACAACATAAAGTCCAATCATGTAAGTGTACAGTAGGTCCTTCAAATGTGCCCTACAGGCTCACGATTTTCAAGTCTTTGCCTTCATCCTTGCACTTTGTTGACTTTTTCAGCTTAACACATCTCAAACTATAGTAATTCAGTTCTTCTTGTTTCCTTTCCCCAAAATCACTTTTTCCTTCTTTACTCTCTATCCAGTTAATGATGCATTTTTCTATTCAGTTAATACAGCAAAAAACCTATCATCTTTAATTCTTCTTTCTTTTGATATTCAATAACTTACCTAAACTTATTGCTGTATTTTTCTAATATCGCTGATATTTAGTCTCTGATTCATAATTACTCTCAATGTATTTTATTAGGTTCTTGTCACTCTTTTGCCTACATGGCTACTGTCACCTTCTAGCCCCACCCCCAGTCAATCTTGAAGAGGTCCTCTGAGATTTGTATACAGTTATATTTTCAAGTTGCAATGTTTAGTGGCTTGCTTTTTCCCTTAGGACGCACTGTAAACTATTTATAATTGAGCTTTTACCTTCCTGGTTTTGTTAAGCTCAGTGTACGCTACGTACTGTCCCCTCCCTCATACTATGTACTATACTTAATGACCAAACTAAATCATTCACTATCTAGTATGTTACTTCTTCCATGGTCTTGTACAGCCTACTTTCTATACCTAGAAGGCCTTGATTTTCTTGATCTGCCTGGCAAACACCTGTTCTTTTATCTTCTACTTGAAGATCATATAGTTCTGCCATTTCCTTATACTTTCAAGTGATATTTATCTGCTTACAAATGGCTATCATTTTTCATGTTTCTTACCTTTTTCATAGCAGTCTCTTGCTGGTGCTTACGTCTGTTGTGATTTGCCCATTTCATATTAACATTGTTTACATATTTATTAGATTGTGAACCCCAATAGGCAAATGATATGTGTTACTTTTTGTGTATTCCCTGTACTTATTCACTGGCTGTTACATGTGGGAAGTAAGTGTTGGTTGACTGTCATTGAGTTAAGCTGAAATTAATTCAATGATTGATAACCATTGATTTAACACGAATTTACTATTAACTTGAACTGAAGTCCCATTAAAATATGTTAGAATAATCTATGTAAACAAAATCTTTTAACAACCAAATAATGACCTACACTTAAACTTTAGGAGAGAGACAATGAGTTTATGATGATGGCCCATGGTCTACATTATTAAAATGGAAATGCTTGGAGAGAACAAGCCCCAGCCCCCCAACCAGCACCATGCTTGGGTGGCTGCTGGAGTGGGGACAGCCAGACCCAAGCCTTTCCCCATGAGTCAACACCATTGTGGACTACAGAGGGGAGAGAACGAGGCTCCACCAGGAAGCAGTGTCCTCCTGCAAACCAGTGCAATGAGCAAGCCACCCCTGGTACAGGGGAACAGCCAGATCCCAGCCCCTTCTGGCACGTGGGCTGGCAAACAAGAAGTACCAATCCTTCCACCCCCCAGAAGCAACCAGTTGATCCAAAGAAACACAGGCTGTGC
>RJWT010046686.1:0-11426 GCA_004365215.1 Cuniculus paca | reverse complement strand
CTTCAAGCTTTGAAAGTCTTTCTTTAGTTTCCTTCATGTCAACATGCCAGCTATCGAATGAATGTTTAATTTTCTGGATATCTCTTTGAATCTGTTTCATACATTCTAAATCTCTCTTATGCTGTTCATTCATGGTTTCCCTCATTGTCCTATGCTCCTCTATTTTTTTATCTGTGTCTTCTTTAGAGATGCTTAGTATTTCTTTTATTATGGTTTTCATTTCTTCTTTTACCTGGGATAGAATTTCTGTTCTAATTTCTCTTATGGCTTCATGAAGTTGTTTCTTCACTTCAATTGAGAGCACTTCAGACATTTCAGGCGTGCAATTCTCGATCTCCATGTTTTCCTCTCATGAACTTGCACTGCTTGGGTTGGACACCAGAGATTGCCCTCTCCCTCTTCATCTTGGCATATTCCCGATTTCTTCTACCTCCAAGTAGTGTGGTCCCAGGCACCCCAGCACTGGCCATAACTTCTCAGAAGCTAGACTGTTTGTCTTTTCTGGCCAGTGCTGGCTACGTATATCTGATGTTGGGTGCCTGTGTCTCTGCACTGAACTGGGGACCAAGCCACCCGGGGTTTGCATGGGAGCAGACCTAATCAGGCCCTGTGAATCTAAGCTGTTTAGGAACATAGGCGATATTGCCTGAAACGCGCACAGGAGCAGATCTCTGACCAATCAGCTTCTGCGGGTCCGCCCACAGCCTGGAGCTTTCCAATGACTGGTTTTTCTGGCTTCTGTCCAATCAGCTTCCTTGGGTCTGCCCACAACATGGCACTGACACCAGAAGTGGTTAGCAGTCTTGGCCCCCGGCGGCGTAACCTGCCCGACTCCAAGATGGAGCCCGGCCCATCATTCTTTCCCATGGGGTGGGGCGGGGGTGGAATTCCAAGCACTCACCAGCAGCCAGCACAGATCTCCGCATCCGCCACTCTCCTTCACCCACGCAGCTGTCCACAGAGACCTCTGGGGTCGACCACAGCTGTGACCATGACTGCAACTGCGACTGTGCGCCTCCAGGCTCCACAGGTCTTCTGGCAGGGTTAATCCAGCTCCAGGCTTAGGTGCTGCCAGCCACCACCTTGTTCTTTGTTTAAATTCTTTTTATTCTCTTTGTGGGCTTCAGTTCATATTTTAGATTCTTCCTTCCTTCCTTCTTGTCCTCTCCATGATGTTGTATTCCAGCATCTGAACTGTTTTCTTAGAGAGACTGTTTACTCTGCTGCTTACTGTTCCACCATCTTTAGCTCCTCAAAGAGTTGGTTCTTTAAAGATTAAATAAAATTGACAAACTTCACCAAATGTATCAAAAAAAAGACTCAAATCCATTTGATTAAGAATGAAAAGGGTGAAATCACAACAGATCCTGCAGAAATCCAGAAGATCATCAGTACCAATTTTGAGAACTTATATTCTAATAAAATGGAACACACAGAAATGGACAGATTCCTAGATATATATGAATTATCAAAGTTAAATCATGAAGATATAAAGACTCCAAATAACTCAATGTCAGTTAATGAAATTGAAGGTGTAATTAAAAACTTACCAACAAAAAAGGCCCACACCCTGACCTATTCACTGCTGAATTCTGTAAGAAATTTAGAGAAGATCTGGTACCACTACTCCTTAAACTCTGTAATGAAATTGAAAGGGAAGTAATACTCTCAAAATCATTCCTGGAAGCAAGCATTACCCTGATATCAAAAACCAGAGAAGGATCCAACCAAAAAAGAGAACTATAAGCCAGTCTCCCTAGTGGACATAGATGTAAATATCCTTAATAAGATACTGGCAAACAGAATGCAGCAAATCATTAAAAAGCTTAACACCATGACCAAGTAGGATTCATCCCAGAGATGCAGGAATGGCTAAACATATGCAAATCAATAAATGTAATACACCATATTGACATACCCAAGATGAAATCACATGAGTCATTTCAGTAGATGCAGAAAAAGCATTTGATAAAATCCAACACACATTCATGATTAACAACCCTATAGAAAATTGAAATAGGTGATCTTTATCTCAGTCCAGTAAAAGCCATCTATGAGAAACCAACAGCCAGCCTCGTACCAAATGGACAAAAACTGAAAGCTTTCTCTTTAGAATCTGGAACAAAACAAGGATGTACACTACTACCACTCTTATTCAGTATAGTTCTAGGAACATTAGCCAGAGCAATTCAACAAGGAAAACAAATTGTCATTATTTTCAGATGGAAGACCCCAAAAACTTCACCAAAAGATTTAATAACCAATTTCAGTCATGTATGTTGATAGGAAGTCAACACTCAAAAATCAGTAGCCTTCCTGTACACGAATAACAAACTCACTGAGAGAGAAATCAGGGAAACATCTTTCACAATAGCATGGGAAAAACAAAATACCTAGAAATCAATCTAACAAAGGAAGTAAAAGACCTCTACATTGAAACCTTCAGTACTCTGAAAAAAGAGATTGAGAAGGATATCAGAAAATTTAAAAATATCCCTTGTTCTTGGGTAGGAAGAAACAATACAGTGAAAATGGCTATAATTCCAAAATTGTATACAGATTTAATGCAATCCCAATCAAATTTCCTTTAGCTTATCTCACAGAATTAGAGAAAGCAATTCTAAAATTCGTTTGAAAAAAGAAAAGACCTAGAATAACAAAATTCTGGGCAACAAAGGCAAGGCAAGGAACATCACAATCCCAGAGCTGAAAATATACTACAAATCAACAGTAATAGAAACAACATGGTACTGGCAAAAAAAAAAAATCTGAGGATCAGTAGTACAGAATAGAAGACACAGAAACAACTCCAAAATTATTCAGCCACCTCATATTTGACAAATGGGCCAGACGCGTTCACTGGAAGAAAGATAGCCTCTTTAATAAATAATGCTGGGAAAACTGGCTTTCCACATGCTAAAGATTAAGACTAGACCCATATCTTTCACTGTACACTAAATTAAAATTGGATCAAAAATCTAAATATTAAAATAGAAACACTAAATCTCCTGGAAGAGAGAATAGGTATAACTCTTGAAGACATTGGTGTGGGCAAAGACTTTATAAACAAAACCCTCATTGCACAGAAAATATCACAAAAAATCAACAAGTGGGATTTCATCTTATTAAAATGCTTTTGCACAGCCAGAGAAACCACCAACAGAGTGAAGAGACAACCCATAATATGGGAAAAAATTTTGCCAACTGTTCCTCAGACAAAGGACTAATACCTAGATATATATAAAAGCCAAAAAAAATCAAGCTTCACTTAAAGACCCAGTCCATCTGATATGCATAGACACTTCTCAGATGAAGTAGAAGAAGTAAATAAATATATGAAAAAATGTTCAACATCACTGGTCATCTGAGAAATGCAAATTAAAACTGTTAGGGCACAATTATAATATAAGAACACATTTATTAAATAGCAAACTTACAGGTATTTCAGGATACAAATTAGAAGTCTCAGACCAAGCTTCTGCTCCTAAATTCAGTGAACCTTGACAGTGTCTAAAGCCCAGCTACATACCTCTGATAAGTACTGAGTCAAGAGTAATTTATACCTTAAGGTGCCCTAAGCCAGTCAAGGACACCAGTAACCATGCTCATCCTGTGAGGGACCCCTTCCCTTATTCCTGGGATGTTCCACCTTTAAGGGCCCCCTCCCCTTGTTTCTAGAATGCTTCTATATTATGGTAAACAATTTCTTTGTTTCAACAAATCTGTTCAAGACTAGCCTGCTTATTAGTATATGACTCAATGCATGTAACCAATTATGTAATGTTTTGTTACTTGCTTTGTACCTCCCACTTCTAAATTCTATATAAACTAAGTTCTCTGTAAACTCAGGGCTGTTACCTTTGAGGAACTATCCTGCAACAGTCCACTACCATGAAGATTCAGCAGTCCACTGGCATAAAGATTAAACACTGCCTTCTTATCTCCTGGTGCAAAGAGTCTTCCTTTTGGTTTGGCTTGGATTGGGTATTTTCTCACAACTAAACAACACTGAGATTCCATCTCATCCCAGAAACAATGACTACCCTCAAGAAATCAACCAATAATAAATGCTGGCAGAACTGGAGGGGGAAGGAACCCTTCTCCACTGTTGATGGGAATGTAGAGTGGTGTGGCCACTGTGGAAATTTGTGTGGAAAATCTAGATTTAGAGGTCCCATTTGACCCAGATTCCTCTTCTACTGATGGGGAGACAAAGTAAGGGTATGTTGGCTCTGTACTCATTGGCTTACTAGTGTTTTTGTTTATTTTCTGAGTTTCCTCTTCTTTGGACAGAAGGGTTAAATTCCATGAGCTCTGAAGACCCTTTTACCCTCCAAAATATTTTTCAAAACTTGATGTGATCTTACATGGTATTTTCCTAGCCTTCGGACTGATTGCCAACCTTAGGATTCCCTATGCAGTCTGCCATGTCAGACAATGTAGAGAGGACCGGTGACACAGGTGGTGACAAGAGTTTACCAATAGACAAGGATGACAGAAAAGGCAAGAGCTTATTTAGATCACTGAATACACTGTCAAGCAGGGCAACGAGCCAGTTTCCAGAGAGGAATCACACAATCAAGGGGAACAATTGGGGTTTTTATAAGGGGATGGAGACATGGGAAAGGGTCTGGGCTGGCAAATGTAGACAATTTAGAAATGCATTTTTCAGGGGATCCTGTTTTTAATCTTTCAGGAATACCCATATTGTATCTAAGGTTGTACATCAAAATATCAGATTGTCAAGGCCTCTCGCTTAGGCTTCACAAACGCTCTTTAGATTTTGACAAGAATATTTGTATGTTTTACCCTTTGGGGAAAAGATATAACAGTAGCTCAGAGAAGGAAAAGATTATTTTTGTATTTTCTTATATCTTGTGCTGATTTTGGTCCTCATTAGTGGAGTTTCATGCATGTCCAGTATGTCATGGGCAGAATTGTGTTATCAAAAAGTTTGGGTGCTGAGAATTTTAACCTTTTGTCACTATACAGTCCTTTTGTTCTCCCCTTTAAGTGAAACTTGCAAATATGCCCAGGTTGAACACCTTCGAAGCAGAGAACTTTCCAACAATGTTTAAAAGATGAATAAGTACATATCTGAACATTTGACTTAGCAATAAGGAATGTCAGGGGCAAAAACAGCCCTGCCTTCTGGAGCATCAGAGACAGCTAAGCAGTTTTGCCTACTTTTGATTAATTAATAAGCCCAGTATTTCATCATAGTCATTTTTATGAAGATATAATGATTATTAAGTATAAATACATGTCATCTAAAATTAGCACTTCCTCTTCCATTTTTTTCAACTTTGTGTTTTCAAATATCTCTAACATTGTAGATGAGGAATTTAAACCCCAACAAATACCTGGAATAGAAAGGGTGTAGATCGGCCTCTGATGATTGAGAGGTTACAGTCCACAGACGTGGTTCGTATGCATTCAGTCACTTTGATTTTTTTCCCCCCTTTGAACACATGGTGCTGGAGCCAGCCTAGTCACCCCAGGGAGTCTGTAGTACTGATGGGGAGACAAAGTAAGGATGTGTTGGCTCCGTAGTCATTAGCTTACTAGTCTTTATTTTTCAACTTTTGTTTATTTTGTGATAACATGACCATCATCCCAAGTGTCACTTGACTATAGTTCAAAGTGTCAGAAACAGCCAGGTGTTTCGTATAACTTTAAAGCTCCTCTAATCTATAGATTAGTGGTTCTCAACCTTGGAGTCACCTGGGGTTCATTAATACAGGCTGGTACCGTTGCTTTGATGCCACCTCCAGGTAAACAAGGAGCAGTGGATTACACACACCCACACACACGCACACACACTTGTAATGTGCCTCCAGGGCTGAGAGCACCAGCACCAGAGCATGAATCTAGTGTTCAACTTTTGAAAACAAACATGCTTTGTTCACTTATGACGCTGACCAATCGAAATACCTTGGGAACATTCTTTGGTTTTTCTAAGATTGTTAGATCTTTTCTAAGATTATTTGATTATTAGATACTTGATATCTAAGGCGTTATGTTCTAATACTTGGTATGTATCAGCCACTCAACTTCGTAAAAATTAGAGCTCTATGCCCCCATGTGGCTAATTAATGATATTGCATCTAATTGGAACAAAAAGGTGTTATCTCACCACACCTTTCCCAGACACAGATGGCCACAACATTAATTAAGAAGGCTGAAAATACGCAGGGGGAGACATCTGCCTAGGTGTCTAAATGAATTGTTCATATAGGGTGCGTTAGATTACTTTTAGCCCTATATTGACATTAATGTAGGCAGGTTGCACCTCCAAGGCAACTGAGTGACCCCTGTTGTCTTGAATGGTTTTGTGTTCAAGGTTTATACATGCAAACAAGATGCGAGTCCTTATTTAACCTCAAACCTTCTGAGACGCCCAGGTTTCACTATCACAGGATGATGTCGAGTACCTTACCACACATCTCTAATTGTGTAGGGAATGAGTAGCAATAAATAATTTTAATAACAGTGAGTACCATGTGTGGAGCACTTGGCATTGGCAGGGCATTGTTCTCTGACCTACGTGTCTTATTTCATTGACTCCTCACAGCAACCACAGTGACAGTCACTATCACCATTTTACCATTGAAGGAATAGATGCCCTGCTCAACCTATAAGTACTAAATGACAGTGCTGAGATTCAAATCCTGACTATCTGAATAGTCCTGACTATCATCATACATACTGCTTCCTATCCTGCTGTGCACTTCAGTGTCAGTGGGATCTGCAAGTCTTTTGGATAGCATTAATCTTGATTCTCCATCTTCTGATAATTCTACAAATTATCTTGATTCTCTGTCTTTTGATAATTCTGCAAAAAAATCATAAAGAAATTTTTGTGTAGAAGACTGCTCTGCAGAGCATCTTCCTGGAGCCTGCAGGTGGCTCTGAGGTGTTCTCAACAGAACTTCTGATAGCAGGCTTATTTCGTGTCACCCACCCTCTCAAGAGCCAGCTGGGCCCTGTAGATGCATGACCTGTACATAGCATTCTGGGAGACCCTAAGCAGGTGTGTTTTATGCTCTCATTCTTACATGCAACTAAAGATATTTCAGTTCTAACATTCTATGATCTAATTGAAATAGAGCCTAAAAATTGGTTATAGAGGTCTGTCCTATCCCAAAATTGTCAAATTGCTTAATCACAACAACTTGGGAAGCTTCACTGGGTATGCAGAAGTAGAAAGTCAAAGATGGGCTAACTCTTGTGCCTTGTGGCCCAGCTCTGCCACCATGGCTAGCTTCTTAAAGTTCAGTTGTAAATTGTGAAAAGTGATATCTTCATCTATTTTATATTCGGAGCACTTCACACAAGGCCTAATAGTAGGCCCTCTACAGCTAGAGAGGAGGAAAGGAAGGTAAGATGGATAGATGGCCAGACAGAAAAAGGTTAGAAGAATGGATGGCTTGAGATACAGACAGATGGTAGGATATATGGATGGAATTGATCAGTTGTGTATTTTGTGGTGAAAAACTGAAGCCTTAGCCAACTTAGGCTGTACTGACTGTTGGATTTCTGCATGGAAAGGTGACATAGGCTCCAGGTCCACTAGGTTAGTTGTACCTAAGGACAGTTGAATGACATCCATCTATTCCAGCCTGGTCGTTCGTCCATTCCATTGGAATGGGGACTGTTGGGCGGTGCCACCTTATGACCCTCTCTGCGCTTCCTGGTGGTGCTTGTCTTAACACTTCTATCTTCTAACCCTAACCCTATCTCCACTTCTTGGCCCCTTGAAGCCCAGCTGTGCTCTCTGTTGAGACAGAGATGGTCAGAGGTGATGAAGACCAGCTTTACAAGTCCCGTTGCCTGAGCTGGGGGATATGTGTAGAAAAGAACATTGGCCTTTTGAGGACACCATCAATAACGTCAGATTTATAGAAGCTGCCTTCTGGAAAGGCACTGACAAAAGCACCATGGTTCCCACTTCCACATGAAAGGCGCTGATAAAAGGGATGCTGGTCGCATTTTTACACATCTGGGATGCCCAAATAGGAACAACGGAGCCCAGAGAGAACCTGGAGCCTCTTGTCTCTCTCCCCTGACACAGGGCATGCTGGCAGGGACCTGAGAAGGAGAACATTCTCAATATTTAACCCCTCCTACATCCTACCCCACCCCAGGACAGCCCTTCCTGATGTGGTCTCTCTGGGTCTGGGTTTCCTCCAGTTTCCTAGACAGAACTGAGCCTGTCTCCTTTCTCAGGGCACGAGGAGAAGTCTGAGAACACGGGGAAAGCTGGGACTTGCTGTGCCACGTGCAAAGAATTCCACCAGATGAAGCAGACAGTGCTACAGCTGAAGCAGAAGGTACTGCTAAGCACATGGGAGTGGAGACGGGTAATGAAAGGAGAATTTGTCTGAATCAGTGCAGGAAAGTTTAAGTCAATGTGAAAATAAATTAACTGTATTGAGCATTCACAGTGGTTGATGACAACTGGGTCTGGACTCAGGATGTTTTCCCACTCCTAAGCTGGCCATCTAAAAGGCAACCAAATGTGGTGATGGAAATGAACTGAGGTGGTGGTCATCAAAATGATGCTGGGAAGGGGCACACAGAGAGAGTAACACTATGACTACTGCAACTTCTTGTGAAATGAATGTACAGCCTTATGGAAACCAAGAAAAACCTATGTGATTTTATGTTACCAGTGCTCTGTCAATAGCGTCCTCTTTCTAAACTTCTGTAGACTTAGGACCTTTGCAGTAATTTTATTTTTCACGTTTAAAAATTATGGTCTGCACTTTGGGCTATATGCAGTTAGGGAAGCAGCCACGTGGGTACTTCGTGTCATCAAGGGTAAGGACTGACTTGCTCTATGGAAGGCTCCACAGGTGCCTGTTGGGATCCCAGTTCTCTAGTCACATCATCATGCTGTCAGTAAGGACCTGTGATGGATCTGGTGACCTGATTTCTTGAGTGACCTCCTGGACCCAGATAGCCAGTCTTTTATATACCTGAGGTCAGTCCATTTGTTAGCTTGTCAGCAACTCTGGAATTGCTCTTACATTGATGAAATATAAACTTACCAGTTTGTTTTTTTAATTGCCTCAACCCAAGTCCCTTACTAGATCAAAGAGGTATATATAATCTGTTTAACTTTGGTAACCAGTTCATCTAAAAGTCAAAAGGGTAAACATGAAAAAAAATCTCTTTTCCATGTCCAACAAACTAACAGCTGGCCCCTAATGAGAACCACAGCTACCTGGTAAGCAAATCAGCAGGATGAGATGAAAAGTATCTCTGCAGGGCTCTTGTGCTTTGTTGGTGAAGACATCAACTTTAGTAGAGGCACATATATATGTATTCATAAACATGAGTAAGATATGGATATAAGCCTAAATAGCTTCTGATCTGATTGGGAGGCCAGGCAGAAAACTTGGTATTATATGCCAGTAAAAACACAAGGAGATATAAATAAATACATTCCACATAAAGATCTTCAGGTTAAGCTTGAATTAATGCTGTTATTTATTGAATAAACCCAAAAGAGAGCACCCAGGAAAATTTCATATTCTAAAGGCTCAAGACTTGGAAAATGCAGGTGATCATTGTCTCAAGGCATAAAGGTAGGTTACCCTCACTTTCCTGTTCTGTGGGGCAATTCTCTCTAGTTGGAGTGATCTTTAGGAATAGTGGAGTTAAATATCACAAGTTATTCAGAAATTCATTTGCTAAGTTTGTCTTTCCCTTAACTGCTGTGTGAAATTTTATGATCCATCAGAGAAGAAATATTAAAAAGAAATTTAAAGGCTTGTCTCAAAAACCTGTCACCCTCAAAACTCTTGCTGTAGATCTACATAAAAATCCCCGAGGTCATATTAGTGCTCCAGGGATGTTCATGCAGTTGAGTTGGACTAGAATTGTTCTCTGCCTTACACCAAATTCTCTGCAGACATGCATCATGACAATTCTGAGCTAATGCTGGCATTCATGGAACATTATGAGAAGCAATTCATTTTTAAAGGTACCTGTTGGAATGTGTTGCATTGTACAATTCATAAAGAAATTTTATAACCAGAATCTCATTTAATTGTTACCACAACCCTATAAGAAAGATTCTCATATTCTCAGGAAGGTAAAGTAACTGCCTGAAAGATCGGACCTAATACCGGCTCTTCTCACTTCTGTGCTGGTACTTGAATCATCAGTTGGTTTTAACATCAGCTTGCTGCTGGCAGTGCCATCTGTTCTGTTCCTTAAAAAACATAGGACAGCTGCCCAAATAAACATTGGCCAAGAAATAAGTACCAGGTGTTCTGGACAGTGTCCCACCCCCCCCACCGCCGCATTAAATGGTGTGTGAACATGTTGAACTGCACCATGAGTGTACAGTCAGCAGAATTCTGACTGTGGGAAACACTCCCCTTCAAATGGCTGGGGTTCTTCAGGGGATAAATTATAAAGAAAATACAGGTGAAGTAGAAACCTGAAGAAACAAGGAACTTAGAAGATGTATTAAATGAGTAAAGCTAAACTGTAGTGTCTTAAGTGTGCATTGTTGGGTGGCAAATTATTTTTTAAAATACAAGAAGTAATATAAATCAGGATAGTGGTTAATTTGAGGGGGAAGGGAAGAAACCAGGATGGGACATAGGAAAAGGAAATCTGGAGTGACTGGTAAAGTTCTGTTTGTTAACCTGAGTACTCATTAAAGGGGTGCTTGATTTCTGATGATTTTCTGAAATACATTTGTTTATTGAGGTTTCCAGATTCTATACTTTGTTTTTCAATGAAAAGTTTTTTAAATGGAATGCAGAACACAGTGTATCTGCTTCTTCAATTTTTATATGTGATACTGAAAGAAGACAGATGACTCAGTAAGGGAACTTGGGGATAGATAAAATATGTTATTTAACTTTTAATGAGTCTGAGACTTGTTGGAGCACTGAATTAAAATGAGAGCCAAGAAGCCTGTTGAATCTTTTATAAAGTCACTTGTGTCCCTGCAGCAAAGATTGAGTGAGTGGCTTTAGAGTTTCAGGGGAGGGAGACCCTAGAGAGGTATGACCCTGCCAGCAAGCCTGGATTTGGTGGGTCCTAGATCAACCAAATGTTTGGTATGTTCAGTCTCCCTTGGTGGCTGCCTGGGGAGTCAGGGGTCTCTTCACTCTTAAACCAGCAACTTCTCCCCATGGTGAGTAGGCAATGAAAGAGTGAATAATGATTCAGGAAGTGTTTATTGAGCACCTACTGTGCCTTTCTGTGAACTGGAAAATGAGGAAACATAAAATAGTATGGAATAAAGTCCTCCCTCAAGTACACTTACTGTCTAATGACAAACCAAACCAACAGTGTAAGTCAGTGAATCATGACCAGAATGAGAGGGATAGACAGGCATGAGAAATTTAGAGATTGAAGCAGTTTCAGAAGAATAGATTTGCAGCCTAGTGGCTGCCCTT
>RJWT010046685.1:0-11434 GCA_004365215.1 Cuniculus paca | reverse complement strand
GGAGGGGAGGGGAGAGGAGAGGAGAGGAGAGGAGAAGAGAAGAGAAGAGAAGAGAAGAGAAGAGAAGAGAAGAGAAGAGAAGAGAAGAGAAGAGAGAAGAGAAGAGAAGAGAAGAGGAATGCTTATAAATGCTGGCTTGCCAAAGGAGACTATAGGATGTAACTGATGCTCAGGGCAACAATGCAGCGATATTCCTGTTTATACTTAAGCTCACTGGGGTCATCATTTTATTTAAAACTTCTAAAAAACTATGGAACTTTAGAGGCACAACAAAATACAGATATAAGACAGGCTTAGTTTCTCTTCATTTATTTCCACAACGGCACATGAGTATTACAAAGAATATTTTTTTATTTTATGGAAAAAAATAAAATAAAATTTCATAACAAAATAATAGGAGAATAACAATAGCTAATACATTGTGTCTTGTTATCTTCAAAGTAGTTACTGGGAATACAAGATACAAGCATAAAGAAATCCTCCAAATGATGTTGCACGAACCTTTCTTTTCAATGATCTGAGAGAAACAAATAGTGTAACTAACTTGTATTTTGGTTTTTTCCTCCTTTCTCTTTCTTCCCTTTCCCTTTTACCAACCCTAGTTCCTCTTCCTTTTGAACAATTTCTTCCCACTTCAACATATCTCTTGTACATTTTGCTCTTTATTTATTCTTTCAGTTTCTTGCACCAGGGAGACAATATGATGTTTATACATGTGAGTCTGATTTATTTCACTTAAGAGTATGATCTCCACATGCATTCATTTACCTCTAAATATCTATAGTTTATCCTTCTTTATGGCTGAGTAGTGCTCCATTGTATAAAAAGACTACATTTTTTTTCCATTCCTCAGTTGATAGGCATTTGGGTTGTTTGTAAGATTTAGTTATTACAAATTGTGCTGCTATAAACATGGATGCACATATATTTCTGTGATATGATGTTTTTAATTCTAGAAAGATACCTGGAAGAGAATAGCTGGGTTAGGGGACCTCTAATCCTAGTTTTTTTTAGGGATCTCCACACAGATTTCCACAGTGATTGTACCAGCCTACATTCCCACCAACAGTGGAGTGGGGTTCCTTTGCCAACATTTGTTATTGGTTGATTTCTTGATGATAGACATTCTTTCGGGGTGAGATAGAATCTCAGCATTGTTTTAGTTTGCATCTCTCAAATAACCAATGATGAACGCTTTTTCATATATTTATTTGCCATTTGTCCTTCTTATGAGAAGTTTGCATTCATCTCAGATGCCTGTTTTTGGGATTGGGTCTTTGAATTTGAAGGGTATGATTTTTTTCAATTCTTTATGTGTTCTGGATATATACAGATTTAATACAATCACAATCAAAATATCATTAGCATACCTCACAGAGCTAGAGAAAATATTCCTAAAATTCATTTGAAACCAGAAAAGACCTAGACTAGCAAAAACAATTCTCAGCAACAAAGGCAAGGCAGGAGCATTACAATCCTTGCCTTGAAATTATACTGCAAAGCTACTATGATAAAATCAGTATGGTTCTGGCCAAAAAATACTCAGACCTGAGGATCAGTGGAACAGATTAGAAGATCCAGAAACAACTCCAAACACAGTCACCTGATCTTTGATAAGGGAGCCAAACACACTCACTAGAAGAAAGCTAGCCTTGTTAATAAATGGTGCTGAAAAAATTGACTTTCCGCATGCCAAAGACTAAAACTAGACCCATATCTATCACCATGCACTAAACTAAAATCAAAATGGATCAAACAGAAACACTAAATCTGTTGGAAGAGAGAATAGGCAGAACCCTTGAAGACATAGGTTAGGCAAAGATTTCATGAACAAAACCCTGATCACATGAGAAATAATATTTAAAAAATCGATAACTGGGATCTCATCCTATTAAAAAGCTTTATCATAGCAAAAGAAGTCACCACCAGAGTGAAAAAACAGCCTACAGAATGGGAAAATATTTTAACCAGTTGTCCCACAAAGAATTTTTTAAATGTCTCCTGAGTTTCTCTTGCCTCATATAGTGATTATGAGAGGAGACTGGGTGATTTCTGAGGGTCTTTCAAACACTACCTATGTTTAATGACCAGAAGTTTAGCAGTATTTTATTTTCTAAAATTATGAAGCACAAAGATGCAGGTAAATGTATATAACCTGAAAGATGGTCATAATCCTAAATGAAAATGTTGCAAACTATGTAAAAAGCAGAATGGGAAAAGCAGAACAAAGATCTTCATCTAAAAACAATGACAGAGTTATAATATGCAAGTTTTTGCCCAAGGTCTCTGTAAGGGGTCCCTCATTCAAGCAGCTACCCACGAGTCACATCCTGTTTCGTCTGGATGTGGTAGGTCAGGGTGCCGCAAGGCGCATCCTCCAGATGCATTACATTTTAAAGCACTTAATCTCAAGACCCTTTTGAAGTTTGGCTGGTACTACTTTACTGACTGACTCATGTTTAGATTACAGAAACAAATCATCAAGCTGAAACTCTTTCTGAAACAAAATTCCTTCCCCCACAATCTAGTACATAAACCAAGCTGCAGTCCTTGCATTTTTCGCCATCTGGCCCACAGTGTGAGATGATATTAGTAGCATGTCAGGGAATTTTTCCCCCTCGATTTTCTTAAAACGAGAGAGAGAGAGAAAGAGGGAGAGAGAGAAAGAAAAAATAATCCTAATCTATAGCATGAAGAGTATTAAATGAAACATCTGCCTCGCTGAATGAGTAGATGAACTTTGCAGTCTGCAAGTTGCTGGCATTTGTCAAGTGCATGTTTACATTGCTGACTGCTGTAAATTTTCAAGATGGTGACATGAATTTGACTTACTAAAATATCTTATTCAAATCTGTTAAAACACATTTCATTTCATTTTTTTTGTCGTTTTTCTCCTTTAATGCCTTTTTCTTGCTGAAAGGCGATGCCAATTGAGACAGTGAGAGGTTGCTGAGATTGTAGTCAAGCTGAGGCCTATGAGTAGTTACAACAAAATTGCATAGAAAGTCTTCCAAGAGCTAGCAAGAATCTCTGTGCTATTATACAACTATAACCCCAGATGCTAAAAGATACCAAGGAAACAATTTTAGAATTTAAGCACATTCCATGAAAAAAGAGACAAAATGATGCTTCAAATATCGTCAAAGAACGTTACTTTTTAAAATAATATCTGCTTGATGGCTGATTACCAACTCTGACAGATACAACCCTATGCAGTGCATGAATATCAGTGAGAAGATTTCTCATAATCTCTCTCAATATAATCATTTTAAACAAAATACCACATAGTGCAATGAGGAATGTGTGTCTTATTGAGGAAACATCAATTTAATTTTCAAGTTTCCTTTATTGTAAGCACCCTATTTCCTCTATCAATGCTATGCCTACAAACAAACCACAAACAAAGCCCTTTTTCAGCTTGTGGAGTATTTGAGATCCAGACATGTTTATCTAGTTTCCCCTCTCTGTTACAAAAAGTTCAGAACAAATTATCTCTCTTTTTTTTTTTTTTTTTTTTTTTTGCGCCACTGGGGGATTGAACTCATGACCTCGCACTTGCCAGGTAGGTGCTTAGGCCACTGAGCTAGATCCCCAGCCCTTGTTCAGAAAAAATTAAAAGCAAAATTTAAGCACCATTAATAGATGTATGCTCATACTTATTTCACTCTTCACCCTTGCATATAGAAGAGGCTGACGTATCAACCAATTTCCAATGAAATATAATTCTTTACAGAATATTTGCACATTAGTATTGTTATTTGCACATTATTATTGCACACTATTATTATTGTTGTTATTTGCACATTATTATTGTTATCATTATTCTTATTATTTTGAGAAAGAGTCTTGCTATGTCATCATTCAGGCTGGTCTCGAACTTACTGTGCAGCCCAGACTGGCCTCTGAATCATGGTGCTCCTCCTCCTTGGGAGGTCTGCTATTTCTGGAATTTACCACTGTACCTGCCTTGGATGTGCATTCATCAGGCTTTACAGCTGCCGTGTTATTCCTATGTTGCTTTCTGGAAAAGGAGAGGTGTGTGCAATTTCTACTGCGTTAACCCTTCCCTCCCTCCCTTACGCCTCCCTCTGTACTTTCTTTCCTTTTGTTCATAAGACACCATCCCAGTTTTGAAGATCATATAGATAAATCAATAAATACAGTGCAGAATGGCATGGGGTATACTGGGAATAATTACAAGTGACTGTGGGAAACCATAGCAGAAGAATTTATGCTAGATGAGAGAGTCAGAGAAAACCTCTGGAAGTAAGCATCTGGACCCAAGAGTCAAATAAAATATCCAGTCAAAGAGAAGGAATAAAATTTAGAAACTTCTACCCAAAGATTTCATTAAAAGAATGAAGTCTAGAAAGAATATGAATCACTAAGGTCTAAAAACAATCAGTGCAATGGTATAGTATAGTACGTAAGTGGAGAAACTGTAAGAAATACATTAAGAGAGCTATTTAGGAACTGAGTAAAGGCCAGGTGAATGATGCCATCCAGTATTTTGGTTCTTGAATGAGGACAACTGAAACCCACTGAAAATGAAGTGATCATACTTTCAATTTTTCAAGCTGCTTTGGTAGATATTCCCTGGAGAAAGCAGTTTAGGAAATAAATATCAAGATCTAGAGGTAACGAGAATAGCTAGAATGCCTCCTAATAATTCAAATGGGAAGGAGTAAGAACATAATGTGGGAACTAGCATAGCTCAAGGGAGAGGGGGCAGAGTTGAGCTATCTGACAGAGAGTGCATCTAGGGGAATGACTGTATTGGTACATGAAGTAAAGGATGGAAATGAGTCTGAGTCACACTTGTCTTACAGTATGTCTTATAGTGTGTCTTACAGATTGCCACTCACAATCCCCCTCAGGACTGAGTAACTTTCTTTCTTCTTTTCTTCTTTCCTTTCCTTTCCTTTCCTCTCCTTTTTTCTTTTTTTTCTTTTCTTTTTCTTTCTTTTTTTGGTACTGGGGATCGAACTGAGGACCTCGCGCTTGCCAGGCAGGCACTTTTGCCACTGAGCTAAATCCCCAGCCCCTAGCCCTGAATAACTTTTTGAAGCCACTGGGAGAACATTGAAGGAGGATTTAAAATTAAAGTGTACTTCACTGAAAACCAAAACTGTGGCTAAAGTCCTCAGGCAGAGTGCCTAATAACCATCAACTCAAAAGTACTTTTCCACATTTTCACTTGCGCTTGAAGTCCAGCTCTCAGATTCAGGGTTTTGACATTTTATACTGATCACTTTCTCATTCTTGCACTTAGTACTTTTTAATCAGGCACTTTGATTATTTATTTGGACTCAACTTGGCTGTTGTGCCATGTCTTTGTTTCCCACAAGATTGAGAGGCCCCCTGAGAACAGATTCTGCTTTGATAATCTCCTATCCCTTAGCGAACCCCTAGCACAGTGACTTGCACATAATAAATGCTTAGTATATGTTTGCTGAACTGAACTTTTCATATTTCCTTAGACCACGTTTTTTCTACAGCTTCTTTTAGAAGCACCTTGCTCTTAGCCTCCCTCCCCCCATCCGATAGAGTAGCAAGTGGAGAACTAAAATTCAGGATTGTGATAAATGATGTTGTCTGAGGCAATAGCTGTATAGTATAAACTATAGTATAAACTAGTATAAACTATAAACAAATTAAAAGATTTCATGCATTCACTTAGGTTTAATTTCTCATATTCTTGAAAAGTGATATTACCAGCAAACATGAACATACACAAAGCAATGAAAGAAACGAGATATAAATTGCTTTCCAATGATCAAAATTGATATTTATGTCCACCATATTTTTTTCTCTCAAGAGTCAGGGTTTTATTGATGCTTCCTCTGTTTCCACAAACTGCTACTTAAAGTAATGGTTCAGTCTCTTCCTATGTGGGTAAATGTATAAACACACTGTCTCCTCTCACTGGAGAAGGTCAGTGTAACCAAGCAGACTGCTTCTTTGGTAAGTTAACCTGCTGTCAGCTTTAGTAAAAATGCACATGTTTCTTCACTTACCCAGTAACTTGTCATGCTGGAAACTATTTTAATAGCAGTCTACAGTACCTGGCATTTTCAAATAATGTTCCACGGAGTCTTACAGGTTTATAGGAGTCCTCATGAGCCTCCAAGGGCAGAGTGAGCTACAACTGACAGGCAATACTTTGAGACTCTCATTTCTGTTTCAACCAGTATATTTAGATTTTACTGTGTGTGTGTGTGTGTGTGTGTGTGTGTGTGTGTGTGTCTTTTGAAGGAAAGACTTTGGGGACCAACCAGAACTCAGACCTAAACAGAAACTGACTCTCTCACTTATCAACGAGAATATTTTGGTCTGGACAGAATAATATAGTTAAGCATCATATTAAGGGTTTGTAGCAGAAAAATCTGAATTCAAATTTTAGCACTACTGCTTGCCAAGTGTCTTAATTAATTTGAACTGCTACTGCAAAATACTATAAACTAGGTAGGGAATAAACATTTCTAAGAAAGCCAAGGACAGGGAGTTAGCTTTGCTATCTGGTTAGAACTTTCTTCTGATCCATGGAGACAGCTTCTCACATGGTAGAAGGGGTGAGGCAGCTCTCCAAGGACCCACTTACAAGGGTACTCATCTCATTGAGGAGGGTTTTATTCTAATGACCTAATCGCCTCTCAATGACCTGCTCTCATAACATCGTTACACTGGATGTCAGGTTTGAACATATGAATTTTTAGGAGAAACAATCTAGTGCCAGGCAAGTGACCTCATAAATGTCGTTTAACTACTTATCTGTACAATGGATTTCCGAAAGGATTAAGTGAGGGAGTATCAGTAAAGCCTTTGCCTCAGTCACTGGTACATAGAGAATTAATAAAATTATATTGCATTTGAAATTCTTGTTAAAGAAGTACATTTTCTATGCTTTTGTCACACAAAATTCACCTATATTATATGATAGATATGTTAATTTGTTTCACTAATAATCATTTGACTGATTACGCACATCTCTTATTATCATGGGTAAATTTCAAATATACACAGTAAACTTCATTTAAAACAAGAAGAAGAAGCCCAAATGTAGATACTGGTAATAGTGGCAATAATAGCAGCAGAAGCTTAACAGAACGCAGATCTTTTTATTCTACACTCCATACTTTTTATTATGTGTCTCAATAAATACTTTATTTTGTTTTATAGTCCATCTAAAGGAATAATAAAGTAGAGAGGTTTATTTCAGGGAAAATGATGCTTTTCATGATATATATATGTCCTTTGAAATAAGGACAGAAGTGGTATATCTATAGATATAGATATATATAATTTTTAAAAAATCCTACTGGAATTTACTATAGAAAAGACATTAGTTTTCCTAATATCAAAAGCTTATATTTGTGTCCAGGAAGATAATTTTTACATTAAAGAAAATAAAACTTGTAAACAGTGTTTTAGAAAGCATACATAGTTTTTGGTTGTCTTTAACTTGCTTTTTCAGTAATTTCATATGATCAGTTCATTGTATTGCATTCTTTCTGCAGGATTTTACAATTTTATTTAACCCTTGATTAAAATGAATCAAGAGTTCTGGGAGAGTATAGACTACAGAAGAGTAATTTTAAAAGATTTAGAAACCCAAATTTTATTTTTGACTACCTTATGGATCTGAAGTATGATTTCTATTCATTTTAGTAAGAGACACCTCATATTACTTGCACAAGTGGATTAATTTTTTAAGCAGAATCCCTTGGCAATTTGATTGAGAAATATTTGTTTTTGCCTCATCTTTTCAAGGCTTAGTGATACTACATATATCACATTACAAGTAGAATTTTTTAGAGAAGTTTCTTTGATATTTTGAGTGAAATATATGTAATATTTCATTCTCCCAAGGAGAGAAAAAAGGTCCACAAATTTATTGAGCTTCTCTACAGCAGTAATAAAATTGGTATAATTAAGCTTTAATCATATAATTAAGTTTTAATTGGTATAATTAAGTTATTTTTACACAAATAAGAAAATTCTTTTATGAGATACCAAAAATGTTTTTAAGAGTCTTGTTTTGAAAGACTTTAATGGGAGTAACACTTGGCATATAAAATGTGTTACTCTCATTAGAAATTTAATGTTAAATGTAAAGATGAATGGTTCTATGATTTCCTTAACAGAGACTGTGTTGTTTTTATTAATAATTGAAATTTCTAGATGAATCTAGGACCTGTGTCAATGTTAACTTTAGCTTCAAATGTACCTGATGAATTCTTATTTTCTAGCTTGGTTATTTCATACATATAATGGATTGTTATCAATACCGATGATCTGAATCACAGTAATGAAAAATCGCTTCCAAAATTCTGGATAAAATTGACTATACTAAACATACAGGTTTATATTTTGCTTCTTGTGGCAAGTTTCACATATATGTTGAATCTAAAAATATTGAACTCATAGGAGCAAAGAGGAGTGGGTGGAAGAAACGGTGAGAATGGAGAGAGGTTGGTCAAAAGATACTAAGTTTTCATTATACGTAAGTTCTACAGTGTAATGTACAGGATGACAGTTGCAGTTAATAATAGTGCATTGTATACTTGAAATTTGCTAAAAGATCTTAAGTATTCTCACTGCACCGAAAATAAAATGAAATAAAATAATAATAACTGAGTGAAGTGGGGGATATGTTAATTAGCTTGATTACATTGATCATTTCACAATGTATATTGAAATATTACTTGGTTTACCCTAAATATAAGCAATGTTTTCAATTATACCCCCAAAAACTTGAAATGACAAATAAACATAACCCAACCACACCCAAAAAATCTCACAAAACCTCTAGCCACAACAAGGTTAGGGACCACGGTTGTGGTAGTGAAGGAAGTGTGTGGAACAGCATAATCCCTCTTGCCCTGTAATCAGTGGCATGAGAAAGAGAGAGAAAGAGAGGGAGGGAGAGAAAGAAAGGATTTAAGTGCCCTTAATTATCTTACATACAACTAGAAACACAGTTCCTTTTCACAAAGTCTCAACAATAGCAACATTTTAAAAAATCTAAGCAAAGTGTCCCCGAAACTCAAAGTAAACTCTTAACTGTGAACTTCTATAAAAATAAAAGCACATTATATAATCATAAGGTACAATGTCAGCATAAACATTTTCATTTCAAAAGGAAGGGACGGGGATAGAAAATAATCAGACCAAAGCAAGACAAAAACCAGAGCAGACATTATTTACTGTAGCTGCATGTCAAATGTCTAGGGCACATGGTGGTAAGATGTGAGTTCTAGGGTGCTTAGATGGCTCCATATGACCTTGCTGGGCCTGACCCACACAGCCTGTTTCTTGGGTTGGGTCCACTCACAACCTGCAGCTTTCCTCAAAAAATGTTCCATTCCTGGCATTTCTGATTTCTTGAATTTTCCACTGCACTTTTGGCTTTATATCCATGGCTTCATGCCCTGATCTCTTAGGAGCTCCTTCTTTGACCTCCTAAAATTTTCTTTAAAATGTAAGTGGAAGCTTCCATGAACTTGCAACTCTTGCATTTGCATGCTGGTAAAACCACATCACATAGATGTCTCCAATGTCTACAGTAAGCAGGAGCAGTAGCCAGGCCTACTTAGACCTTGGCTGTAGCAAACTCAATGCCTGCGTGGCTGAGCATGATGAAATGAATGGCCAAATATCAATTCTCCAGGTGACTCTTCTCAGGCAGGGGCCAAAGGGCTCTCTTCTCAGCTGAAGAGTTAATGCTTTTGGATCTTTGAGGCTGAAATGTGTGGGATCTTGCTGACTCCTAAAATGTCCTCAAGGCATCTTGTTTTTTGTCCTTGTATAAAGTACATGGTTTCTTCTTAATAGTTCTAATTTCCTAAACAGGCATACCTCCTTTGGCCCCAATTTTACATGTGGTTTCTTCTGGACCAAATTTTAAGTTTTTCAAGTGTTTTGCTCTGGCTGTTCCTGATTCTCACTGTAAATATAGTGCAAGGCAACCAGTAGAATCCATGCCACAATCTGACATTGGGCAGTCTTGAAATTTTCTCTGCTGCATAAATTAGTCCACCACCTTTTAGCTCAGTGTCCTGCTAAGGACATGGGCAAAATGTAGACAAACTCTCTGCCAGAGTGTAACATATAGCCTCTTGTTCCACTTCCCAGGGAATTCTTGTTCTTGTCTGAAACTTCCTGAGCTTGGTCTCTCTGTCCTCATTCCTATCAGTGTGCTGCTCTTATGAGCTCCTACTAGAATCATTCATCAACTCTTCTTGCAGCATTCTAGAGCTTCTCTGACCTGCACCTCCAAACCTTTCTAAACTCCTCCTGCAAACTAGTTCCAAGGCTTCTAAACCACATGGTCAGTTATAGTCACTGCAATGACGCTACTTCTGTGGTTTTTCTGTTTCAGTTAATTTTCCTTTAGCTGGTATACAGCACCTCGAACCCACAGCTGTAAAAAGAGGAGAAGATCGATTTTGTTCACAGTTTTAGGGAATGAGTCCTTAGTTGGCAGCCTCTAAGGCAAAAACATCAAGTGTGACATAGCCAAACTCCTCAATTCATAGTGGCCAGGAAGCAGACCAGAGGAACAGTGCTGAAGAAGAAAGAGTAATAGACCACATCCAGTATCCAAAGTCATAACTCCATGACCCACCCAGTCCCATTCAAAAGTGTGCCCCTTTCTCTAATCCCTTTGGGGGCTCCTGACACAATCAAGTTGATATATTGTAGCTTAACCGTCACCACTGGGTAGTAGTTCAAGTAGAAAAAATAGATTTTACTCAGGAATATTACAATAGGGTAAAAAATCTTCACATAAAAGTGAACACAAATTCTAAATAAAACCTGGGCAAGAGGGAATTTATAGACCAGGAACAGGCTAGGAGCCAGCAGAGAGGAAATTTCTGGGAGAAACCATCTGGGGTAAAAAGATTAATTCTGGTTAAAAATAACAAAATTAACGGGATTTTTTTGACGCCTTGATAGAACAATTAGACACCACCTGGGGCATGGTAGGAGAGAAACCAGCGAGACACTAAGGGTGATCTGATATGGAGAATTGGTGGGTTTTTGAACTTTATAAGAAAGTACATTGACAACCTATTAGTAGTTTCCAGCACCTGTTTAAAATGTAGTCAAGCAAACAATCTATATCAATAACTGGATACTTTCATCAAGACTTTTAAACAGCTAAGAAATTGAATAAAAGATTGAAGGAAAATATTGCCTTAGTAGTTAGCATTATAGTATACTCAGTAATACATTTTTTTTTATTTTAAAGAGAATAGTACACAACAAAACAAAACAGAACGAGAAAAGCAAAAGAAGACAGAATAGAGTCAAACACAAAATAGCATTTCAAAAGAGAACACTGCAAGGTATACAGGTTTTTAAGACATAACAACTGGAGAATAACAATGGTTACCCTAGTGTCTCTTGCTTTCTTCAAAATGGTTATTCA
>RJWT010046684.1:0-11431 GCA_004365215.1 Cuniculus paca | reverse complement strand
TATGTAGGTGTATGTGAATTCTGATGATTAAAATATATTTCAACTTTATAATTTTCAGGTACAATTTTGTACATAGATGATATTTTAACACTATTTCTGAAACTTAATTGGTCTTATAAATAAGTAATCTGCCATCTACACCATTTCACACATCACATATTTTATCAGCAGGCATCCCAATATAATTATCTTTTTTCTAATTATTTGTTCAGTGTTTGTCACCTCCACAGTAGCCTGTGTTCTATAAGCCCTGGTGGTCTCTTTCTTGTTCATTGTTTTATTCTCAGTAATTAAAACATAAATGCCTAACAAGTATTGACCAAATGAATGAATGATAGAATAGAACAAGGGAGGAGGAAACAAAAATATAGAAAAAAATTCTGGTTTTACATTTCTTTTTTATTAGCATGTTTGTAATACATAATTATATCACATTCTTGGGGAGTTGATACATATATGAATCACATCTTAGTCTTTTTACTTTCCTCTACCTTCTCATTCCCCTTGTCTCTTCCACCCCTAGACCCCTTCTCACCCTTACAGCCTACCTCCCTTTTTCTTATCATTTTTTATTTTGCTCTTTAAATTTCTTATGTCTTGGGTTTACCATGTAAGAGAAATCATGCAGTATTTAACCTTCCGTGTCTAATTTATTTAACTTAGCATTATGGCCTCAAGGTGCATCTATTTTCTACCAATAATGCAAATTTACTTTCTTTATGGCTGACTAGTACCCATTATATCTATCTATCTATCTATCTATCTATCTATTTCATATATTCTTTATTCATTTGTTGATGCACATATAGGCTGCCTCTAAGATCTACTTATTATGAGTTGTGCTACTATAAACATGAGTATGTATATTTCACTGTTATACTTAACTGACTTTAAGTTTTTCAGAAAGATACTCCGAAGGGGCCTCACTAGTTTTGGGTCACAGCATTATGTGCTCATGAAACTCCTCTCCTTGATGTCTTCTGTTGCTGCTTTGCTTGAGAGTGAACTTAGTTTCCCTATATGGACAGTTGTAAGTGCCATACAGATAAAAGTAGTAGATCATTCATTTTTTGACTGTGAATGAAACACTTGAAAATATTGGGTGGTAAATTAGGTTAAACTTTGTTGAAACGTAAAGCTATCCAATCTTTTAGAATGCGTTACATATTTTGTTTTGTTTTAAAATCATTGGCCAAAAATGTGGTTCTGAGTAATCATTATTTGCAGATATTGAAAGTGTTGTTCAATATTTTTTTTTTGTACCAGGGATCAAACTCAAGACTTCACGCTTTCCAGGCAAGCGCTTGTGTGGCTGAGCTAAATCCCTGGCCTTTCAATATGCCTGCAGATAGATTCTGGATACTTTATTAGCAAGCAGAGTACAAAAAAATTATATTTGGATTAGAAAACACTAGTTGTAGTGGTACATATTACCAGGAAGACTCATAGAATTGCAGAATACATGTGTGGTTTTCCTTTGATGTAAGAAAAGAAAATAACAGTATGAATTAAGCAAACAGTAAATTAAACCAACATTTCTGATTAGCTGAAGAAAGCATAATGTTAACTCTACAGCTGAGTTTTAAAAATTCCTGACAAGCTAGTCAGGAACCTAGAAGAAATGTTTTGTCAGTTTTAAACGTGAAATTGAGTTGCAAGAGATATTCTAACAGGAGTTTTAAAATGAGACAAAGAGTTGAATGAACTGAGTGACTGGTGATGTCCATTCCAGTTGATTGCATGGTATTAGAAAAGGCTCCCATGTGGGAGGAGGGTGCAACAAGGGGCCAGGCTGTGAGTCAGCTTCCATGTCCCTCTAAGGGGGGCACCTCGTGCACTGCACACACTACACCAGCATAAGCTGTGGTTTGCTTCCAATTCAAGCAAGTTGTGAAATAAACTGATAAAATGTAATAAGAAAGATTCCTATTTTGCCTCAATACTTTCTATACCCATTTATTCTGGCTTAATTAGACTGACAGGTAGTTTTACAAATATTTAAAAGTATGGACTCTGACAGGAGAAAGAAGCTTGTTTGAAGTCTGAATTTATCTTCCATAGATCTCTGAGTCCTCTTTGAACCTTGGGTCACTTCTTAATAATGTGAGGGTGAAATAAAATCAAAATTATATCATATTCGGCACACTCTTTAGTATAGAGTAGGTTCCCACTCAGCTGTTGCTATATTGTTTGTTATGGTAAATTTAATAAAGAGGCATATTAAAAAATAGGATGTTTATCTTAACATGAGTAAGACCACACAATTCTAGCAAATGCTTGTAATATATCAACATATCAAAGCAATTTAGTTAAACCATTTTCTTGAGTACTTAATTCTGTGAACAAACAATAATGACAATTCAGTTAATGGAAGCACTTGCTACTCTTTAAGAATACTAAAAGATACCACAAATTATCTGTATTCATGAAGTGATCTTCATATCAACCTGTCATGAAAAATGCAAAATATACTCCATCTCAGAAAGTATATAGGATATAACAGGGAAATATCTATCCAACTTTTTAGTCTTCAACCTATATTAGAATGGTTCTTAGTTCAAAATATATTTCATCATACTCTAATTGTTCCATGAAATTAGATCCTTTATACACTTATCTCCTTTATACACTTGTATATGCAAACACACACACACACACACACACACACACACACACTGCTTATGTAAAGACATCAAAGTACACAAAATGAAAGGTGATAGTATATGAGGCTGGTACTTTGTATTTGAGATCTAGCATTACATCAGTTATTTTCCAAATGAATTTCAAAAATTATTTCATAGCTCAAAATCTCATTTAGTTTCCTATCTCAGTATTGATTTCACCCACACTTAACAAATTTATATTCTACCTCTTTAATTGCCAGCTTCCTGCTGCCTCTTACTTTCTTGGTATAAGATTATGTACATATCTGCATACCACAAATTTTCTCGGGGCTTTTTTTCCCTAAAACAAATATAAATAAGCAGAAATTAAGTTCATTTTCCCCTCTCATTAGACCTACCCCTAAAAATGTTTGACTTTCTCTAGGTTTTTAAAAAATCTACATTTGTCGCATAAGCAAATGATAATTGCATTTTGTTATTTAGTTCTCTATAAATTGATCAATTACCTTATTCTTGGCATGGTATTTTAAACCATGAAAATGACAACAAAATACTTAAAAAACAGTTTAATAAGCTGAAATACAACAATAGGTATTAAAAGTCAGTGAAGAAATGCCTGTAATTCAGTGATGAAGGGAGTGAAAATGTGGTGAAGGTTAATATTTGGGAGAACTTGAGTATAAAAGGATCGGTAATTCTTCGTGCAAATGCAATGTCATGTGTCTGAAATTATTTCAAATAAAAAATATTTTAAAACACAATCCTAGCTGTGCTTTTAAAGGATGGCTCATGCCCACATAAAATGGTATCTGTGTACTGTGATTTTGAAGGTTATCATGAGGTGATTGATGAGACTTAAAAAGTACCCAGTATGAACCAAATAGGTAATATACCACACCAAAGCTCAGTTATGCTTAGAAGGCATTCATCTTTCTTAGTAAATCCTGTTAAGATCTAAATTATTTTAAAATGTAACATGAGTCTACCAAGTCACCACCAGTAAAACAAAGTACAATAAGATATAATACAAAATGAAATATAAAGGGTCTCAATTAAATTTTGCTTTGAACACAACCTAAGTTGTTATTATATGTTCTGGCTTAAAATTAAAAAGAATGAGTCAAAGGAAAGCAACCCAATTTGCAAGTCACACATCAACAACTTCAACCATGTGATAATCAATGTGTTTTTTCCCCTAGTTGCAGGCCGTTTTAATCATCCCACTTGTCTAAAAACACATCAGGTATCTGTAACCCACAGACCTGTCATCAGATCTCACAGTTGCATCTCAGGAACAGAAGCCATCTGCACTGTAAATAGAGCACTGTGCAGGAATGTGCAAGGGAAATGAGTGTGGCCTCTGCCATGTTCCTTAATCATTTATTCATCTCAGTATTGTGGCATTTTATAGTTCCCCTCACGAGACAACTCCAATTATTCTCATAGTTTATCTAGGTTTCTGGAAAATTCTGTTGAAACATTGCCTTCCTACTCCATTTCCCCTGGTGATATGTTTATTGAGGAATACATTTTACCTTTACGTTTTTATTTCTGAGGAAAAGATGCTCACTAGATATTTGTTTTCCCCATGGTTCTGTAAGGAAGAGACACAAAATGGAAATCTGTGAAATATAACAAAAAATAAATTGGGTCACCAAGATAGTCATACACTTTGATCCTGATGCCCTGACCTATTTTAAAAAGCTGAGGAAAGAACAAGTTGCTTTCCCTCATCAGTAATTCCATGGGAATTTTCTCAGTGCAATGGTAACATAGAGTATAAACTATCCTTATTAGTGAGAGAGAATTGTATGTTTTTAACTTTCAAAAAATTACTATACTGTTCTTTAATTCTCAGTCTCCCACTTTTGCAAATTAATAATGACAATGGCTGGCAAACTTGGACTGGAGTTCTATGGGCAAGGTCACTATAATTCTCAAGGATCCCTAGTTTTTGCAAAATTTTGAAAAATAAAAAATCAGTATTTGACCTTCCAAATCATGTAAATAATTGCTGGATTATATGAAACTGTTACCTCTTTTTGAGGGAAGAAACTGGGAGTAGTTGGGATCACAATTGGGAATCCTTAAAGAAATGTAATTTATTCTAATGATTATATTTGTCTGAAAAAATTACACATTTAAGTCAATTCCAGATTACCCATAAAGGTTAGTCACAGAAAGGGCAGTGATAATCTGAATTTTTCTTTGATTTTCTTTTTCTTACTTGGCAGGCTTACTCTTGTCATAGGGTCTCTTCATAGTCTATTCTCAGTTGCATACAAAGGTGCTTCATTATAGCTCATTGTTTGTTTCTTTATTTTCTTCTATCTCTATTTGTCTTTCTAATAACTGAACTGATTGACTCAACCTAAGATCCCTATATTAATACAATTATTTATGCAGCCAACAATAAGCAAATATTTCGTGGCACTGGGCATATAGAAATGGACAAGATACTGGGTTGGTAGCCAGCAGATGAGACATCCATAGATGTGAATTATACTCCAGCAGGGTACCTACTGTGGCATAGCACATGTAGAATGGGAAGCACCGATGCCACGTGGTGGTGAAGAAGAGTCTTATAAGGATGCTGTCTGGCATTACTCCTGCTCTCACTATTTGTGTGTTTTAAATAAGTTACCCTCTCTGGGCCTCAGTTTCCTCATCAGAAAAGTGGAAATGATGATAATGATGATGATGATGATGATGATGATGATGATGATGATGATAAAACTGTACCTACCTCATAAGATGCTTTGATGATTAAATGAGAAAATATTTGTAAAGCACTTAAAAGAGCATCTACCTCTAGTAGTTTGTTCTTATGAGTGCAATGAAAGTTCATAGATCTACAATGACTAATATAATTCTACTTGAAAAATTTTCAGGAGACTTCCCCTTAGAGTTACCTTTTTAAGGACATCTCGATACAGAGAGCATAGATTTCTCCCCCAAACATTCTAGAAGGATCATAGACACTTCCAGATTTCAAAGTACCGACTCATACAAGTTCTAAGTTTCGATGCAGTACTTTTTGCCCAAGTTCTTAGCCTTCCACCTTAAAAAAATTGTTACTTCCTGCTGTAAGCAACTGTCATGAAATCATCTCAGAATTTCTCCATCAATGATTTTGGTTTTGAAAAAAGTACTCTCAATCAAGACATCAGTTATTTCAGTGTAAAGGCATCTGAAACATCTCTCCTGAATTTCCCTGGGCTGCACTGGGGTTTCAGAATCATAGCAGGTGGTGACTGAACTGTGCTGAAGACATTCTGGAACAGGCTTTATTCTCAAACTAGTTTGAGACACTCACTGAGAGTAAAATCTGCATGGCTAGATTTATTCATCATTAATTACTATATTCTGTGTATATCCAAGAATCTTAGACCATCAGTAAATGATTTTAAGTGCATTCTGGTCACATCCAACCAATAAAATGTCTTTCCTTGTGCATCAAAAAGAAAGCAAACTTCAAATTAGTCAGTTTTCATTTCTTGGATTGATTTTCTACTATATGATAGCTAAAATATTAAAATGGAAATATATTAAATATGGTAGCTACTTTATATTTCTGTAAATTTAAACATGACCTGACCTAGGACAAAAGTTTTGAATGTTGTAAGGAATATAGAGTTCATCCTTCAAAACAAAGCGGAGGTAGGAGACCACAGACACATGACTGGATGAAATCAAGAAAATTCTTATACCTATAATGAGGAAAAGAGTAGGAGGGTGGACATGGAGACAAAAAAGTGAGAAACCTTCATAAAGGCTGCTGTAATAACCAAGACTAGTTTTTTATTTTGAAAGATTCTCAAGAAGGAACAAAATTAGTACAAAAATATCCTGTGTACTACTTTAACCTGGCTTCTTCTACTGGTAAGAACTTACATAATGATAATACACTATCAAAAGTAGGAAACTGACATTAATCCACTACTGTTAAGTAGACAATAGATCTTACTCAGATTTTACCAGTTTTTGCATATCTGTAGGTTTATGAAGTTTTGTCATGTGTAAAGATTCATGTAAGTACTATCCCAACAAGAATGCATCCCAAAAGAGCATTGATTAGAACTTGAGAAAAGAAAAATGAAGAAAAGAAATACAATATTCAGTAAATACCTAGAATATAAAAGAACTCTAATAGTTCAGAGAGTTTAGATTCTGGAGCCAGATTGTAGCAGGCTATATCTCAGCTCTACCACACACTAGCTCTGTAAGTCAGGATGCTGTGCAACCAATTGATGCCTCAGTTCACTTAGATGTAAAATGGAGAGAGTAATAATACTTTTTGGGACTATGGTGAGAGTTAGAAAGAAAATAGTTCGTCACAAGCATACAAAAGGAGCTGACATATGATAAATGCTATGAATATGCTAACTAGTACTGCTAAGTGGCATCCAGAGACTGGTGGAAGTGGAAGTGAATAAAAGGTCAAATCTTGAACTTGTTTTGTTGTAGATGGCATGGCTATCCACTGAGGAAGACAGATGGGTTTGGTGGGGGGAAAAGTCAGTAAAATTTGAGGTGCATTTTCATGCAAAAGAGTATTGGAGAATTAATGATGGAGCTGAGGTTCAGTAATATGTGTCAAATTTGTATCCCTTACAAAATCTGGCATAAATTTCATCGGAAAGAAATATTGCTTCTTGTGGAAATGTTCTGTAAGAGATGTTTTGTGTAGTTCACATGACTTTCCTAATATGTAAGTGTGATAACAAACATCAGACTACACAGAACACAGACTGTGGCCGGGAAATCCTTGAAAGGCATGACAGGGAGAATATGGTCACATTATTGGCTGATAGTTTCAGGAAACTTGATGTCATTCTGCATCTTCTTAGGTGACTGACACTCTAAGAAGTAATTTCTCAGCAGCTCTCTTTTACAGACTTGGCTATTGTACTTCATTTGGTCTCATAATAGATCATGACAATGTTAAACATAGGATAGTCTGCATCTCTCTTATGGGCCTTTTTTGATGTACACATTCTGGAGACCTACTACAATATCCTGGCTCTAGGCTTTGGGGAGAAATGGCCAATCAAAATGTAGTAAGGCATTTCTCTAGAGGCAATGATTGTCAGAAAATAGGCATTTATGTCAAGTACTACAAATTCAGTTTTTTCTTCTGGGAGTTTAAGTCATGAAGAGATAGCAGGAAGATGAGTCAGTATTATCTTCTAGAAGTCCTTTAGAGAGAAGAATTGTGAGGATTCTAGGTCTTACCCTGTCATTTATTCCATCTTTCTATGAGAATTGTCCATTTAATACACCACTTTCATCATAATTAGTATTTCCTTCCATTAGTGTTCTTTCCAGTCACTTGCAACTAAAGAACCTTAACTCATCTCTTTATTGACAAGACTACACTGCTATTCAGAATATAAAGTGGAACAAAATTTAAAGTCTCAATCTGGTAGTATGTCAGTATTACATATATGCTTATATTTGACTTCACAATTTTACATCAGTAATTTACCTAGAAAAAATATTCAGACAAGTTCAGAGAGATATATTTATAGGATGATTATTGAAAAAAATCTAGACCTCAAATGTATAAGACAATGATTGATTGAATAAGCTTAATTTATATAGAAATGTAATAGAATATTTTGAAATGATTATCAATGATAACATACACATATTTACAAACTGGACAAGAATGTCATGACATATTAAGCAATAAAACAAAAACACAAAATATGCAGCATACTTGCAATCTCATTTGTATAACACAGACTGTGTATGTGAGTGTGGGAGGATATGCATGCAGGTACATAACTGGCTTTATGTACAGCTAAGGAAGTTTGAAAGGATATGTATCAAATTCTGAAAATGAGGTTTGCTGCTGGGAAATGGGTTTTATGTTGTGTTTTTATCTTTGTTTTATATTATTCATATTATTTTCTATAATCTATTATTTATTACAAATGAGCAAACAGTATTCTATTTGTAATTAGAATTTTCCTGCTAAAAATAAAATATATTCTCTTATTCAGAAGCCATATGCATTTCCTTTTACTGTATGGGAACACTTTGCTCACAACCAAGGCAGACTGAGTCTGATGTTTTACAGACAGGAGAGATGGTTGCACATGGAATATGCTCAAGTATACCTGTGTCGCATGAAAAGGCTTAAGCCCAAAGCCTTAAATATGTCAGAGCCACAGGTTTGGCATGTGTTTTAGTCTCCTATGGTTGCTATAACAAATTAGTATAATAATTGCAATAATTGTATGAAAACCTGATGGCTTAAAACAGCAGAAATTTATTCCATTACAGTTCTGGAGGTCAGATGTCTGAAATTAATGTCCCTAATTTGAACATAAGTGTAAGAAATGTTTGTACTCCCTTCACAGGTTCTAAACAGAATTGACTTTCTCTTTATTCCATATTCTGGTAGCTAATGGTATTTCTTGGCTTGTGGTCACATCTGTCCTATCTCTGCCTATGAGGTTACATTGCTTTCTCCTTGTCTACCTGTAGTAAATGCCTTCTTTCTTCCCCATAAAGACACTTGTGACTGCACTTGAGACCCAACAGGATAATTCATGACAGTTTCCTCATCCAGTGAATCTTATATCTGCAGAGATCCTTTTTCCATATAAGGTAATATTCACAGTTTTCAGGAATTAGAACCTGACTCTCAGGAAGATTTTAGTCTACCACAGTATAACATCATAGAAATAAGAATTATACTCTGATTTTGATAAGATTACTGATTTTACTTTTATATATCAGAAATATGTACTTGATCCTATAGATTAAAACAATAGTAGAAAGTAAATTTAATGATACCTTTCAAGTTTCAGAATGAAGCAAACATCACTTTGCAATTCTAAGAAGATAATGAATATATGTATTTGAAATCTTCACATTTATAAAGTTCATTAATATGAAAAGTGTAGATGATCATGGTTCTAGGAATAAAAAAATGGCACAAACAAATGGGGTAACTAAGGTGATTAATGAAAGCAAACATTTAGAGAAACCAACACTGGATAGTGATAGCAAGAGTGGTAGAAGTAAGCCAACTCTAATTTGAAAGAAGCTTAGGATAGATAACCAAAATGCAGGGAGAGCTGAAGCTGTAACTATAGTTTCAGACAAAGGCTACTAGACCAGAGTTATGGCCTTTGGTTGAGGAGCATAGTTATTTCCACTTCAGCCTGGAGTAAATGAGCAGATGCTCTACAGTGGCTGAATCAATGGGAAGTAAAGTATACAGGGAACCCATTAATGCTATCCCTACAAATCAGGCTCCTAAAGAAAGATCAAGATGGAATAGAATGATGGATGTGGATCATGGCAAAGGAAGAATATATTCATAACATGCTGTTACAGAATTCTAAGAGAAGAAAACAAAAATATCCCTTGAGAAAAGGGAGGAAAGAGAGAATTTCAGGTAGGCAAATGGGTCCATACTTCAAATGTTCCCGAGTGGTCAAGTAAGACGAGGAGTCAGAGATGTGCATTGACATTTTAAGTCAGGATCCTTGGTTAACTAAGTCAGTTCTGTGGAGGTACCATGGTGAGTAACAATGTCAGATCAACAATGCCTGAAGTGTGAGGGAAGCAATTGGAGACATAAGCAGAAACAAGAAAATCCTTCCACGTTTTCATGGGATAGGAAAGAGCTGGGAGATGAGGTTGAAGAAAAGCATGTTTTCTCCCAAGGTGAACAAAATCTTAACCAGGTGACTGTTTTAATGAAGGATGAAGGCAAGAGGGAGCAGGAAAGAGCCGTGAAGTGTCCTGCATCTGATCTCAGAGTGTTATAAAGAGTGAGCCATGTCTGCCCGAAGGTGAGATGGGGACAGACACAAATCAATGAGGTAACTAATTCTAATCCAAGCTCTTCACTTTCTTTCTTTCTTTCTTTCTTTCTTTCTTTCTTTCTTTCTTTCTTTCTTTCTTTCTTGTGTTCTTTCTTTCTTTCTACAGAGGTATTCTACAGAGATATTCTACAGAGAGTCTATCTAAAGGCCCTCGATAGACACCAAACAGTTTCATCTTGGGTGGGCATACAGCTCTAAGTCTGGAGGAGACAAAGCCAAAGAAACAATTAAGTATGCATGGCCCAAATAATAAAATCAACAGAATAATTATGAGTATAGTTAAAAAAGATTTCCACCAAGAGGAGTTAGTAATTGCTTCCCATAAGGAAGAAAAGGACAGGTTCCAGAGAATTTTAGAATCCGTCATGTCATTAATTCATCATCTAATATCTTTAACAACTGAGATATTAGCAAAATGATCAGGAATGTACATAGCATTCAGCTTTTATAATTGCACAAGTACCACCTGTGCTGTTGGAGGGTCTAATATCATCCAAAGCTTGGAGGATTACCTGTCTCATTAATTTTAGCTTTAGTTGCCCATACTTCAAGATTTATTTCTGTCTCCATGAGGGAAAGGCAATGTACTTGACCAGAGTGCATATATATTATAGTATTTAAGCATGATAAAATATCTCTTCCTAAGAGGGGAACTGGAATTTCAGGCATAATCAAAAATGAATGTGTAAAAAGAAAGCCATCCCAGTTACAGCCCAAGGGTTGTGAAAAATAGTGAATTACCTCCTCTCCAGTGACTCCTTTCACTGAGGTATGGCAACTAGAAGGAAGGCCAGGATTGAAAAGAAGGACCAAGAGACTGCCACCAGTTTTCAGCAATAGGCTGGTTTCTTTTCCCTCAATAGTCATGATTAGCCAGGGCTCCTCTGTGGAAATGACAGTCTGGCCAAAGGGAGAAGGCAGAGACTGGCCCAGGACCCATCAGTCCTGTTGGACCAACTG
>RJWT010046683.1:0-11413 GCA_004365215.1 Cuniculus paca | reverse complement strand
GATACAACTTGAGAGCATGCTTATGAATGAAAAGGTTCAGAGTGACATGGGTGAACACTGTATTGTCTCCCTAGTATAAAAAAGTGGGGAAATTAGTGGGATCCAAAATACAAAATAGAGATTGTGAAGGTGAAAGGGGAGGAGATGTCTCCAGGGGGAAGGGAATGGCCATTGCTAATCTATAATTCTGTTCTGAAGTCCTATATTGTTCTCATGGTTCTGTTGAGCCAGGTTTTATTGTTTAGTTATGTTTGATTTTATTATATTTGATGTCATGGACAGCTATTGCAAAAATGACAAAATGGATTATAGCAGTCATTATTGTTTTTCTATTATCTTGTTCCAAAGTCTTTATTGCTTTACTTGTTTTGTTTTGATTGATTTTATTCTATTTTGCTTTGTTTGATTTTGTTATGTGTGAAGGTCTAAGCAGCTACTTTGAAGATAAGATGCATCAGGATAGTCTCTGTTGTATTCCTGCAATCTTGTTTGAAGTCCTGTATTGCTTTCATTGTTTTCTTTTGATTGGTTTTATTCTATTCTGGTTTTTTTTTATTGTATTATACCTGAGGCCATGAGCAGTTATTTTGAAGGTGACAAGAGGCATTATGGTAGCCATTATTGATTTCCTTTAATCTTGTTATGAGGTCTTGTATCATGTTCATTATTTTGTTTTGATTGACTATTCTATTTTGTTTTGTTTTTATTATGTCTGATGATATAAACAGCTACTTTGAAGATAAAAAGATACATTATGGTAGCCACTGTAGTATTTCAACTGCCTTATTTTGAAGTCCTGTATTGCTTTCACTGTTTTGTATTGATTGGCTTTATTCTGTTCTGTTGTGTTTGATTTTATTATTCCTGATGGTATGGGAAGTTATTTTGAAAATAGCAAGGGGCAACATGGTAATCATTGTTGGTTTATTTTTGTTTTGTTTTGAAGTCTTGTATCACAATCTTTGCTTT
This sequence comes from Cuniculus paca, assembly GCA_004365215.1. Lineage (NCBI taxonomy): Eukaryota > Metazoa > Chordata > Mammalia > Rodentia > Cuniculidae > Cuniculus > Cuniculus paca. The sequence continues at coordinate 10,444 of RJWT010046683.1, read as the reverse complement.
GTTTTGATTGAATGTTCTGTTTGAATTTATGTTTGTTTTATTCTCTTCAAAAAATAAAAAGTAAGACTGGACTACAGGGGCTCAGATTCCATGGAAGACTGCTTTCCATTTTGTGCATTTTCATTTCAAAATACAGATGAAGGTTATAGCTGATAAAAGAAAGATGATTGCTAGGATCTAATGCTAAAAAGAGATATCTGGTTAAAGTATAAAGTTTGAAATCAGTCGGACCTACTTAATCATTGGAGAAGTGAACACAACTAAAATCATGCCTGAAGAAAAATACATCCAGGAGAAAATAAATCAGTGGTGCAAGACAAAGGGAGATCAAAGAAAGAATATGAGAAAGTTCTAGGCCAGCAGTGCAAGCAAACCAAAATGGAATAGTATGTAACATATGAGAGCAGAGACTTTTAAGAAGCAGAGAGGTGAAGTAGAATGAAAATTGTGAGTAAGACACTAAAAACTTGTCCCTGTTAAATTAATCTTTGAGATAACCATTTCTATAACAAGAAGAGTGGGTTGTGTGAGGCAAGTAGGCTAGTTACTGAAATGTGTTAGAAAGAAAAAAATGGCACTTGCTTAGTAGACAATTACAGTGATGCCTCAGTTCACAAACTTAATTCTTTCCACAATTCTGGTTGCAGACAGAAATTTGTATGAGAAGTGAATAAAATTCAGTGGTCAATGTCGACCTTATGGAGAAATTTGATTCAGTTCTCGCCCAATTCAGTTTGCAACCAGAATTGTGGAAAGAATTAAGTTTGTGAACAGAGGCACCACTCTATAAAGAAGAGTATTGGCATTTTGTTTACTAACCTGCAAGATTGTGTTCAATATTTTTATAAGCCAATAGAAAAAAGCCAGTGAAACAAAGAATTTGAAAGCCATAAGAGAAAAGTAAGGAAGGGCTGGGACAGGATCCATACTATGAGTATGGAGATTAGTGTGGAAGGAAATTTTGGCATCTTCTCTGGTGAGACAGGAAGAAGCAATAAAAGCATAGTATGGGTAATTACGGAGTTGAAAAGATGGAAACTAAGAGGTCTGGGAATAAGATCGTATTAATAGAAGCTTGCAGAAGGGAATTAAATGTTTGAAGTATGACCATAGGAATAAAAGCTAGCAAGTTGAATAAATGCCTTTACCAGAAACACCTGAAAAGAGTATGTGTGCTGTCACTGTAAATAGCTTACACATAAAAATGCTACCCTCAAAATAAAGAAGTCAGTATTTAACAGAATGTGTACACACACACACACTGTGCAGTGGACTGATTATTTATATCTTCCCAAATTTATAGATTGCAAGCCTAACCCCAGTGTAATGGTATTGCATAGCAGGTGTGGTCCTGATATGTAGTTAGGTCGTGAAGGTAGAACTCATGATGTGGTCAGTATCCTCAGTGAAAGGTTACCAGAAAACTTTCTTACCCTTTTTCAACCAAATGTGGACATAAGAGTATTTCCTCAGCCTGGAACCCAGAAAGGACCCTTGCCAGAACCTAATGATACTAGAACCCTATCTCACACTTCCAGTTTCTGGAAGTGTAGGAATTTCTTTTGGTTACTGTTCACTCATCTATGTTACTTTGGTAAAGCAGCCCAAACTGACTAAAACAGACACACACTTACACATGTGCACACGCACACACAATGTAATTATTTTGATGAGTCTTTTAAAGTCAGAAGACATAAGAGAAGTTTTTGTTTGTTTGTCTTGCTGTACTAGCTATCAAACAGGGTTCATATCTCCTAGGGAAGCACTGTACCTCTTACATATATCTCCAGCCTAGAACCTTTTTAAAGTTAGTATAAATTTACTTCTAGGAATTTTACTCCTTTGCTTAAGAACAGTTCTAGTTTTTTACTAGGAAATAATTCCATTTCATAATTTGCCTAACCAGCACTTATTTGGCAGTCTACTTATGTAGAATTTAACAGCTGTAAACACAATAAAGTCTTTCTATCAAAAGACGTGTGTATTTTGAATTAAATGCAGTATCAAAAGTAGGGCTGTTTTTATTTGCTCATTCTTAGAGTTTGAACACTTAAAAGTTACTAATGGGGCTGTGCTTTGTGGTTGTTAAATCTTATACTTTAACATATAATTAAGTAAAAGGAAAAATGAAGGCAAGTGCCCGTGAGAAATACTTTTTTATATAAAATAGTAACGTATGTTTCTATGACCTGGCCTAGCCTTTCCACCATCATGCACATAATCTGCTCATTGGGTTTTCATTTCCTGGACTGCTCGACCAGCGATGTGCCATAGCTGTTGCTGGGAAAACTTTCCTGGATTCTCTGATCTGAAGGAGCTTCTATTCCACTTCATTGCTCAGCCTTTTCAGCGTATCTTTTGGTTTTCTTCAGAGCTCTTATTATTAACCAAGATTATCTTTCTCATTTACTTGCGTATTTGTTTATTGTTTGTACCTCTAACTTGTAACTCCAAAGGGGCTCCAGAGGGGCAAGTACTGAGTACCTGGTCCATAGACAGCACTGCATAAATATTGCTTAGTTAATGAATAAGCAAAATGAAATAACAGCTGTATTCTGTAGTGTGCTTGGCTAAAATTCATTAAAACATAATGACGAACCTCTTAGAGCTTTCAACAACATAAACGACCTGCGGCGGTACATGTGCCATAGGTTTGCCACCACTGCATTGAAACAGGAAGCATTTTCCTAGAAGTGGGAAGTGGTGCTGGGAGTCCCTGTAAGCTACCACTACCACTTTTATTATCTGAGCCAGAGAAGCTCAGCTTGACATCTCTACGTGCTGCATGGTCCACATCAGTTATGAGGCATATTGTAGTATTTACAAGACATTGTTGAAGTTTAAGAATATTGAAATGCCAACGTTATCTCTCTAATATCATTCATATATTCCTGTATGGGTAAAGAAGAGACATAATATATAATCCGTACAGTGTCAGTGGCTTTTTCTTGGGGAATATTAATATGGTAGTGATTTTGAATTATTTAGTGTTTTTATCCAATTTTTAAATTTTGTGAATACTTTGTAGCTGTCTGTGGGCATGTTTGGGCATACCTCTGCATCTTTTATATATGCTAAAGTGCAAAGTAGTTCAAGAACTGTTGCTCAAATTTACTTGCATTTGTTGTAAAATAGGCATTCTAGGAAGTCTCAAGCTCCTCAGTAACAGTTTTTGTGAGGGAAGAGAGGATAATCCATTTGTCTTTCTGTGTGCATTGCCATGTCAGTACCTGGTTTCCTGAGTATGATCTCAAAATTGTCTGACTAATAATAGATTGAATTAATGAAGAAGGTAATGTATAATTGAACCAAAATATCAAAATTCTAGGAGGTGTTTGCTATCAAAATGATACAGTATATGTTTGTACTCTAGACTTTTACACATTGATTATGGTGATTATTTTTCCTAAAGTACTAATCCTTAATTTAAGAATCTACCATCAAAAAGTGGAAGTAGATACTCTATTTGTCAGCGCTTCCAAAAAAGGGTAAGGAGAGTTCCCTGATCTAATATTGTAGTTAGACCATTGTTTCCAAACTCCACACATCCACCAGTACTTTCTAATGTTTTCACTGCCTACAATTCTCCATTTCTATGAAAAAGACAATTAAAGTAAGCAGTGCCATTCATAGAAATGTGTATTTTTTTGGGTTATTATGTGTCTTATTGTAGGTTTAAATATGCCCACCTATAAAGATATTGAAATTTTAATTCCCAGTACTCGCTAATATGGTACTGTTTCAAAATAGTCATTCCAGATGATCAGATTAAAAACGAATCTTTACATCAGAACCTAATCTAATATTACCTGTACCCTTTTAAAGAACTTTGGATGTAGATAGAGAGGCAGATACATAGAAGGAAGACAATGTAAAGAAACAGTAATAACACCAGCCATAAGCCAACAAATTAAAAATGAGGCATTGTTGTAGTCCAGGGTTGCAAGGGAAACAATTACATACAGGACACATAATTTATAGTATTATTCATAATGATCATCCAAGGAGTCAAACACAAAGAAAGTGCAGGAAATCTGTCCACACACTGAAGACCTAGAGAATTCAGCCAAGGGTCTGGATCCCATGGCAATATCCTGCATGAGTTCAACTGATGACCCAGAGCCCATGACAGTGCCCTCCATGAGTCCAGCTGGAGGCCTAGAGCACACACAGATGACTCATGCAAGTTTGCTTCACAGATCAGTGCTGGGAAGGCCCCAAGGTCAGTGGTGGAAGCTAGAAAGTCTGTGCCAACAGGATAACAGACCTGTGCCAGTAGACTGAGGGTTCCACACTGGAACCAGGGAGCAATGCTCAAAGTAAGAACCAGAACTCCCCTGAAAAAGAAAACAGCCATCCTCACTGACAAAGGAGGTCTCAAGCTCCTCCGATGATGAGAACAACCGAGTTCACAACAGGAAGCCTGCGTGACAAACTTCTGGAGATTGAACAGCACACATCTTCCCCCCTACAACCAGGAAGTAATGCTCAAAGTAAGGACCAAAGCTCCCCCAAAGTGAACCACAGCCATGTTCAGCAACAGCAAGGTCCCAAGCTCCTCTGACAATGAGAACAGCCAAGGAAAAAGCTTGCCAAGCTCCTCCAGGAGAACCCATGGCAACAGGGGATCCAACAGCACCAAACAACACTACCTCTTCCTCCCCAGTTCTCCTATTTATATTGGCATCAATCCTCAGGTGGGCCATCCACCCTCAACACCATGCTGATTCAGTTCAGCTGGTTGATCACCCGTTATCAATCCACCACAAGCATGAAACAAATTCTTCCTCATAACTGTTAGAGGAAACCAACTCTTTGTACACCATGAGTTTTGATTATTTATTTCTAGAACTGGGAGACACTAAAACGCTGTCATGAAAGCCACCCAGGCTGTGGCCTGTTTTCCAAAGATCACTAGATAAGTAATACAGAGACAGAAACCAATTGAGAATCATGGTGTAGATAATAATAACTGACTGGAAGAATTTAAACATGTTCAATTTGTTATCATGGCTTAGAATAGTGAAAAGGTACTTTTATTAATGAGTACGATTATTTGCAAATCACTGACTTTTTTTACATAAATATATGTAGGCAGTGTTGAAAAGCATTTCAAAAAATACAATTTGCCTACTACTTATGGTAACTTTTTTTGCCTGAATGTCAACTGTTATCAATCACTTTTTAATCTAACCTTAGATTTTCCCATTAGGCATGGTACAAATCAGCTCTTAAATTTTCTATGTATTTTCCTAGGTTCAGGAGCCTACTGAGAGGAATATTTTGCTCACAGCATGTGGGTCTTCCCCTCCAGGCTTCAGATTAGCTTCAACATCAAAAGCTCTAAATACTTGCAGCATAGTAAAGCAATGCGCCCTCTTCTATTTTTCCTCACTTTCGTTATCTTTTATACGAGCAGAGACTGCACTTTTATATACAGTATTCTATACATGACTTAGATTTATAATAAAATAAGACACTGTTGATGCTTGATATATACATCTGGTATTTGCAATTGTTTTGTGTGTGTTTGTGTGTCTTATTAAAGAGGTCAGGAAATTTTTGGCATCCAATTTGTACATCTTCCTTTAAACTTGTACCTTCACTGGAATCCATATTTCCTTTTGATCAACATCATGACAGGAAAATAATTTTACAGAGTAGTGTTACAACTTTTCCTCTAATTTTTCTAAAATCAGATTTCTTTTGAAAGTTGACCTCCCCTTTTTGGTCTCCACAGTTAAAATGACTGTTGAACAAAAGAATTTTAAAGAAAATAATACTGCAATTATTTTCTTGAATCATAACTAACTCAGACTTCTCTTCCACTCTGTTTGGAATTTTTAACCATTAGAAAAATTTTCTTGAAGCCAAGTTATACTATAGCTCTACTCAAGAATTCAAAGAAGGAGAACAATTAGGTTGTTCAAACTTCTTATTCCACTTCATATATTTAATATATTAGATCAGCAAGAGGAATAAATATAGGCAAGAAAACAAGACAGTATTATCTTCTATTCCTGAAAAGAAACTTTAGAGATTTTCTTCATACTATAAATGTTGATTTAATTACATGTATACAACACTGTACTTAGAGGAAATGTTTTGTCCTTTAATTTGTGTTATTATGTTGGAATCAGTAAAATTTTAAAAACAATCTTATGACTCAACCAAAAAACAGAACTAAAGGCCAATCTCTTTAATGATCCCAGATACAAAAATCCTCAATAAGATACTGGGAAACAGAATGCAGTAAATCATTAAAAAAGATCATACATCATCACCAGATAGGATTCATTCCAGGAATGCAGGACAGTTCAACAAATGCAAATGAGTAAGTGAATAAATGTAATACATCACATAAACAGCAACAAAAAAAAATCATAGGATCATCTCACTAGATGCAAAAAAAACATTTGACAAAATCCAAAATCTATTCATGATAAAAACACAGAAGAAAATAAGAATAGAAGGTCCTTATCGCAAGCTGAAAGAAGCCAGTTTTCATCTGCACCCTCTAGTCCATTATGGAGATGTGTGTGAGAATGCGTAACTTTCCTTTGTTTCCAATTATTAAACAGAACTTGGAAATTTCATTTGAATTGAGACTTTTTAGACAACCAGAGTTCATAAAACAATGCTGTGAGTTGTGATATGCAAAGAATAATTTGTAGATGTTAACACTTTTCCTTTATTGTTTCCTATTATTTTTGATCCAGTAACTACATTTATCTGTTTCTTAATGTTGTAAAACAAGAAAAGTTTTGCAGTTTCCCTTTTCACTTATGTATAAAGTCAAACCTGATGACAGTATTAGATTCATTATTTAAATGAAAATTTTAAGAATATTTAATTAAATTAATAACATAAAATAGTAAATAATTCAAAATATCTTGATATAAATGTTATACTTTTAAAAAATAAAACATTACTAATTAAGCTATTATTTTAGAATTAACAGATTAAGAACACTGTAGTATGCAAAGTTTATTTAGGGCATGGACAAATAACTATTGGGCTATACTGCCAGTAGCACTATAATTTGCTATCAAGTTTTTAAAAAAAATTGGAAATATGCACAAAAATCTGAAATGTGTGTGCCCATTGGACATACCAGATTCAATTTTATTTATATTCTACATATTAATTCAAATAAGTACACACATATACCAGCATAGGTGCATTGATTTTCTACTTGCAATAAATAGCAATGAAGTAAAAAAGAAGGAAGGAAGGAAGAAGGGGAGGGAAGGGAAAAAAGGAGGGAAGGAAGGAAAAAAAAACTAAATGACTATCAAGAGGACGATAGGCACAATAAATGATTGCACCTTCATAAAATACAACATAGTATATTGTAACTAAAGTCAAGGTCCAAGTTTAAAGTGTATTTATAGTGTTCTTCAACATGTGAACAGTGGAATATATATTTCCCACAGTTTAATGGAAAACTTCAGTCAGGAATGAATAAGTGAATAAAGAGATAAAGAAATAATTCAAGAGGAAAGAACATAGAAGACAAATAAGTATTTTGAAGATTTCTCTGGAATTCAAATAAATTTAAACTGAACAGTGAAATACTTATTTACATTTTTAAAACTTGTATATATTTTGCTTTAAAATGAAAATAATCTCTGAGCATCTCCAGCATGACACCTCCTTTAGTCAGCCATGTTGGACCCCTTCATTAACTAATAAAATTGACAGTTTTGTCTGAAACTTCAGGCTGTCCTAATTACAGGTGAAAGATACATCAGAAAATGGGAGGAAAATATCTATTTTCCACCCACAATTGCAGAAAAGCAGATACTATTCTACATTATAACACTCATTCTGTAATGTGGTTAATGGATTTTAAAAAGTTGCATTTATATATAGTGGAGTACTACTTTGTCATAAAATACAAAAGAATCTAAATCACTCTGTGCATAATACAAAACTATTGTGTATTGAAGCTATAAATCAGTAAAAACCACTGAAAATTATAAATGCCTGAAAACTTCTTTCTAACACCTGGAAACTTAATGGCATTTCCCAAAACAATCAGTGGGTCATGGAGTAAATCAAAGAAGGAATAAAATAATTGTCAAGTGACAATGTGAATAAAAAGCAAAAGAATCTATGAGATGAAATAAAAGCTGCCCTAAGAGGGAAGCTTATTACACTCAATGCTCATATTAGAAAATTGGAATGTGAATAAATAACCCAGTGTTAAAATTAAAAATACTTGAAAAACACCAACAACACAAACTCAGACTTAGTTCAAAGAGTGAAATCATAAAGATAAAAGTGGCAATTAAAGAAATAGAGACAAAAAATGGGCTGCCTGTTTGAAAGACTAAACAAAATAGTTAAACTCTAGCAAAACTTATAAAAATAAAGTGAAAAGGCACACATTAATGCAATTAAAAATGAGAAAAGTAAAATTGCAGTGAATATCACTGAAATCTATCTAGAAGACAGTTACTACTATGAAAAATCATGCTCCAATTAAATGAAGTCTTCAAGAAATGGGAAGATACCCAGTCATAAATGAATTACCACAACAGAACCATGAAGACATGTTCTTAATAAACCAATAACAAGCAATGAAATTGAGACAATAATAAACAATTTACCAACTAAGAAGGGCCCAGGACCTGATAGATTTACTGCTGAATTCAATAAGAAGGAGGTTATAACACCAATATTCCTCTAAATCTCAAGAGAAATGGGAAGAGGAGTTCTTCTAAACACCTTTTTTGGAAGCTGGCATCTCTCTGATCCCAAAACTAGAGAAAAACCCCATTAAAAAAGAAACCTATAGGCCAATTTCCCTAATGAACACAGATGCAAAAATTTTCAGTAAGATATTGCAACAAATCATCAAAAAGATCATGCATCATGACGAAGTGTGATTCATCCCAGGGATGCAAAGTGGTTATACATATGAAAATCAATAAATGCAATACACCACATAAACAGAAGCAAGGAAAGAAAAAATGACATGACCATATCACCATATGCAGAAAAAGCTTTTGACAAAATCCAAAATTCATTCATGATAAAAATCCTGAAGAAAATAGGTATAGAAGAGTATTACTTAAATCTGATCATAGATATTTATGAAAAACCAATAGCGAACATCATACTAAATGGGAAAAACTGAAAGCTATTCCTCTTAAGTCAGGAACAAGACCAGGATGTTCTCTGTCACCACTGATGTTCAACATAGTACTTGAAACATTAGCCAGAGCAATCAGACAAGACAAAAGAAATAAAAAGGAAACATAAAGGAAAGAAAGAAGTCATGTTATGGCATCATTATTTGTAAATGGCATGATGCTTTACAGAGAAGACTATTAAAAATCTACCAAAGATTCTTAGGATTTATAACAAAGTTCAGCAGTGCTGCAGGATACATAGTCAATACACCAAAATCAATTGTATTGCTGTACACTAATAGTGAACTCAGTAAGAAAGGTATAGGATGAACAATACCATTCACATAAGCATCAAGAAAAATAAAATACTGTGCTTAAGAATTAACCTGACCAAGGAAATGAGCTACTGCTACAACAAAACTACAGTATTTTGGAAAAGATCAAAGAAGACATTAGAAAATGGAAAGACATCTGTTCCTGGATAGGCAGAACCAGTCTTGCCAAAGTGGCCATATGTTAACTGTTTTCTTCCAAGAAATAATGGACTTAGTGGTACAATCATCTTAGCTATCATAAGTATACATATACACACATTTATATCTTCAGGATTAGATCAATTTTGCATGTCTTTATCTGGTAATCTGAGTAACTCTTTTGAAGATAACTATACAAAATAACAACCTTTGGTATGTTCATACCACCTTTTTTTGAAAGCCTGTATTGTTATTGTTTTGGACTCTCTGATATTATTATTTGTCTTTTTTGTTTCTAGTTTTTCTTTTGTTATTCTGTCTAACACAGGATAGATGTACATGTATAGGCTTATACATGCCTAGAATTACTCCTAAAGAGTTTACAAGAACTGATTTTATTAAGGGTGATGGTATGAACAGCTACTTTAAAGAAAATGAGACATCATGGTAGCTATTGTTAATTTCTTATCATGTTTTGAAGTCCAGTAATGCTTTTATTCTTGGATTTGATTGGTTTTAGTCAGTTCTCTATTATTTGATTGCAATATATGAGAAGGTATTGACACCTATTTTGAAGAAAACAAGAGGCATTATAGTAGCCATTGGTGATTCCTTATTGTCTGGTTTGAAAATCTGTAATTCTTTCCTTCTTTTGTTTTGATTGGTTTTATACTATTTTGTTTTGTTTGAATTTATTGTGTGTGAAGGTATGAACAACTATTTCAAAGAAAACAAGAGAAACTATGGTAGTTATTGTGGATTTCCTGTTGTCTCGTTTTTGAAGTCCTACATTGCTTGCAATGTTCTGTTTGGATCTGCTTTGTTCTCTTC
>RJWT010046682.1:0-11421 GCA_004365215.1 Cuniculus paca | reverse complement strand
TCACCTTACTACCCACCTCTGAGCACACATTCCCTTCTTCCGCCCTGAGTTCCTACTTGCTCTTTCATTGTGAGTGTTCTCTGTGGCAGAATCCAGCCTTTCCTGGGTCCTTTTGCATTTTTTAAAAATCACCTTGACCTTCTCTCTCAAGGAATGCATCCTCTCATGACTTGCAAAACCTTCACACACTGACAGCTCACAAATGTGTGTCTCCAATACCCTTCCCTACATTCTCACTACACACCCCAAATGATCTGACATTTACTTCCCCTTGTTTATGTGCTGTTCCTCCTACTCTCCGTGCCTAAAATATACGATGATTCTGTGATGATTAATTCTGTGTGATAACTTGCCTGAGTAGTCTTAAGACATTTTTTTGAGTGTGTCTGTGGTGGTGTTTTCAGAAGATGCTCGTATGTGAATCTACAGGCTCTGTGAAATAGATCACCTGCCCCCGTGTGAGCAGGCATCCTTCAACTCACTGGCAGCTAGAATAGGGCAGGAGAACCAAGTGAAGGCAAATTTGCTTCCTGCTTGAGCTGGGGCTCCTGTCTTCTCTGATGAGCTACTGAAAGCAGTATCCTATGTGTCCTATAGTCACAGAGGACCATGCTGAGTGCAGTTAGTTACCCCAGAAGCCTTAGATCTTTCTCTGGAAGGCCTGAGGTTACAATAGGAGATAAGCAATAGACACAACATTAAGATGACACAGATAGTGGAAGGTACCTGTCTGAGTCACTTTCTCGACACTGGCACAAAATACCCAATGGCACAATTTAAAGGAGAGGTTGATTTTGGCTCATGATTTCAGTCCAAAGTCAGCAGGCTCCAGGGCAGAAGGACATGGTGGAAGGCTCTGGCTGAGAGAAGTTGCACATTTCATAGCACTCCAGAAGCAGAAGAGGAGCAGACAGAAGTAAGGAGGAGGTTGTGCCCTGGTAGGTCACACCCACAGTGACCTTGCCTCTTCTGGACAGGCTGGTCTCCTAGTGACACATGGAGCTATGGATTCACCAAGGCATTGATCCACTGATGATTACATCACCCCGTGACCCAACCACCTTTCAAAGCCCAACATCTGAGCACAGGGCCTTTTCAGAGCATTCTAGATCCGGACCACAACAATACCCTAAGATCATTACAGACACAATGCTACCATGTTCAGTGACACAACAGCAAGATATCCAATCGAATAGTCCCCGTGTGGGCTGTGTAATATGAAATGTGGTCATACTGAACCTAAGTATTTTCCAGGGTAATGAAAGCTGAAAAGGTTTTCCCGAGGAAGTAAAACTTAAAGATTCACCCTATTGGCTGATTAGTGAACTAACTATGCATTTCTTTCAGGAGTGAATACATTTTAACTCTTGTTCCCTAACATTTTTGTAAAGAAAAGAAAACTGCTTTTCTGAAAATAATGAGGAAAGTAGGAGAAAATGCTGAGGTAAGGGTAATTTCGATAAAATATTTTATAACATTGCTGAAGCAAAACAAGCCAAATTAAGCTTCCAAGGAGAGACTGCATGCAACACCAAGTGCCTGTGGGAATGCTGGTGTAAAATGGAAAGGAAGAAAATAAATTAGAAATAACAAAAGGTGGTTTGTTCAAAAGACCACCTTGTATTTTCTCAAGTTATTGCAAATCAGAGACCAAAGCAATTTTATGAATCAAGGCCTAGAATGTGCATGAACCTAAAGAAAAAGTGGGAGGACTCAGGCTGGAATTTTAGTAGCAGGAAGACCTCTTTGGGAATTTTCTTATTTGCAAGGCTGCTGTAAAATGTGTTTTATTCAAAATATTATTGTCTCCATTTAGCCCTATTTAATAAGTCTCTCCAAAGACACACAGGCCTATTTTTCAAGTTTAAGAAAGTACGTTGTTAGTAGTTCTTCAATCTGTTAGCCATACATCCTCGGAGGAACAAAAGATGGTAAAACTCTTTTAGAAAGTTTCATCAGAATTCTCTCTCCCCTTTTGCCTCTGTCTACCCTTTCATCATCTCTATCCGGCTCCATCTGGATTTTTACAGCGCGTCCCTGTTCCCCACAGAGACACAAGTCTCTCCTTCCTGAGCATTGGCGGTGCTCAAAGCATCCCAGGGAGGGTTAAGCGCTAGACGGTGCTTATCCTTCCTCGAAGCTCAAGAACTGGATCTTTAGCATCTCACGTTGTTCCATTTGAGGGGACAAAGAGTGGCATTGAAAAAAAGAAAATGAGACAAATCTTCCTGAGTGTTCTTTTAAGAATCAAGAAAGTCAATGGCAAGCAAAGCCCAGGACCAACCACATGACTGAAGCGACCTCATCTTTACTGTATGAGGAGAGTACATTTTTAAGGTGGAAAGAGCCTCAGATATTCCAGAGCAGAGTCCTGAGGGTAAACTCACAAGGAGGTGAGAGAGGAGGGACATGGGCAGGGAACGCTAGCACGGGACCTTCCACATGGGTCCCAGAAGGAAACTGCCCTGAGATTCTGCTGAGCAGAAGCAAGGCTGCTGGACCTTCCAGAAACAAAGAGGGGCAAGGCTGGGTGGGGGGTGTCCTGCCTCCATTTCCTCCAGTCCACCCTCCATGGGGCACCTTTGCCCCAGCAGCTGCCTGGCAAGTAGAAAACTCAAGTAAATTCCCAACTTCCATGGCTCATGTGCAAGAATAAAGACAGACAAAACACTAATCTCACCATGTGTCTTCCTTCAAATCCTTCAGCGGTTGCTTACTGTCTACTAGATAAAGTTCAAGGCATTTGAAAGTTTTTCAGCCTGACACTGATTACCTCTGCACCCTCATTTCCATCCCAGTATTCACATAAATTAGGTGCACCGTGAAGCACACATGTGCTTACACACATCTATGCTCGCACACATCCTGTCTCCTCTCCCTGGAATGGCTGAACCCCATTCTACCCATCCTGTCCACTTTGTGAATACCCACTCATCCTATGATGTAGTCCAACTACTAGCTCATGTTAAGTGCTTTCCTAGGGCCTCCTCCTAGGGAAACCAGGAAACTAGGCACTTACCACAAAGCAGACTTCAACAAGACTCTGACGTTACTAAGGGAGTTAATCTACAGTTCCTCTACTTTAAAAGTTTACAGTCTGTAGAGAAAGCCAAATATAAAATGAAATAATTATAAAGCAACATCCCCACACAATGCAAAGGTACATATGTTCAAAAGTAGGACTTGGAACCAAGTATTGAGATATGAGCTATAACCAGACTATAGCTTTAGTCTAGCGGACAAGGAGAAATAAATTTGGCCTGGAGGCTGCAGGTTGATTTAGCAACCATCAGAGAGGCCCTGACAGGCTTGGGAGAGGGATGGCATGCAGATGCATGTGGCATTTTAGAAGAACTGCTTGGCAGAATCAGGATGAAATCACTGGAGTAGGGAGACGGAGCAAAGCAAGCTCTCCTAAGCATCCTAGGACTGAAATGCAGAAGGAGACTTTCTATTTTATAAAAGCACGTCCCGGCTGCCATTCACAGTGTTTATGTCATTGGCAGAAGGTGAGGAATACATGCTGCAAGAGCTAAACACTGAACAAGCAAAAAAGTGATGGCAGATGCAGAAGGTGGTGCATGTTGGCATTTACTGGGCAATGCCCTCAAAGGAGGGACATTTACCAAATAGCTGGAGCAAATACCACAGAGTTCTCCAAGCCAGGAGAATTTAGAAGAGCACCAAGTTCATCAAGAACTTTCTATCTAGTACTTCCAGCTGGCTTGTGAGAGCAACTGTTTAATCTCAGTAATATTCAAGTCAAATGAGGAAAACACAAAATTATAGGCTTCACCAAAAGAAAATGTGCATGAAACCTCAGTATTCTTTAATATGTATCAAAATTATATTTCCCAAGTCTAGTGCTGCCAAAGAATCCATCAAGATCAAGGCATCTGAGGCATTGCCACAGCCCTGGGTCACTGATCGTGGGTGCCAACAATTCAGGGTCTCTTTCAGCCTCTGCAGACAAAAAGGATGAAGCTCGTAGCTGGGCTGTGTTGCTGACAAGAAGGAGAGATGTGTGGAGAATGCACAACACTGCCAGCTGGGAAGAAAGGAGCATGTGCATGCAGGGATTAGCACAGGTTTCCCTTCCCTCACCTCCTGAGCTGAGCTGAATTCTACTGGGCCATGGACCTCTGTCCCTCACCCCAGGTGCTACCCCAGTGACTATGTTACAGTGCATGGTAGAAGAGCTTTTGCCAGTGTCATTAACATTACTCATCAATTGACTATAAGAAAGGGATCATTCACATGGGTCTGCTCACATAAGCCTTTTAAGCAGAGAATACTCTCCTACTATACTAGAAGGGGTGGTCAGAGAGATTGAAACATAAAGATTCCAGTAACTCCGAAGACAAAGCAGGGCACATGACCAAGAGTGCTGGCAGCCTCGTGGAGCAGAGCACACCGTGGCCCCCAGCTAGGGAGGAAACAAAGACCACAGGCCCACCATCACAAGGAACTGAACTCCACCAATGACGTGAATGACCTTGAAGTAGATTGTTTACCACATTTCCCAGATGAGACTATCGCTCAGCCAACATCTTAATTTTAGGTTTATAAGACCCTAAGCAGAAGACCTAGCCAAGCCCATCAAACCTTCTGAGTCATGGAACTGGTAAGATGAGAAATGAATATTGTTTTAGGCCACAAAGTTTAAAAGGTTATTTGTTATAGCAACGGAAAATGGATGTGCTCGCTAAAATACATTATTTTGATACAAGTCAATTGCTGCACAGAAAGATATTTAAAAAGAATAAATATGTCACTCTAATGTGATTCCATAAAACAAGTAAACAGAACAGGAAACAAAAATTTACGAAAACGAGCAAACATTTGAAGAATGGCAGATGTGGGAGAGGTGCGCTGAAGAACAGGTGACCCCACAGGCAGAATCTCTGCCCTGCTGTTCAGAGAACCCACTCCTTCTCCTAGTCCAACTGAACGCCTTGTTTTCTAATAACATAAATATTTTGAATTCATACATTCAGTTGAACCTCCAATCAATCATTCATCCAGCCTTGTGAGCACCGGAGTGACTACTTTACAGCAGGCAAAACAGTGACCTCCACAGCCATGCTAGAAATGCAAGGTCAAGAAAGACATGTTTGGCTGTAGTAGGATTCATTGCACTCCACTCTAGGCAAAGGAAAGTAAGAGACCATGTCACCAGCAGGTAGAATGTGAAATTAGACAGGGGAAGGAAGTTTCAGTCCAACAGCTATATCAGTCTTGGCTATAAATCAGTTTTGGCTGGAATTAGGCCAAAGAATTTGAGGCAATTAAAATAATGAGCGAAATAAATATTAGAATATAGAAGCAAAAAGCACGATACCAGAAAGCAAATACTTGATTTAGATTGCCTCTTCAGCTAGCCAATCAAAACTCATGGGTGCATTTTCCTTTGTGACTGTCATGGTACTGGGGATTGAACTCAGGGCCTTGTGCATGCTAGGCAAGCACTCTACCACTGAGTTACACCCCTCATTTATGTTTGTCAAATGTGACTCTATTATGTAAAAATCTCTTGATTTCTTGAGAGTAGAACTGACCCAGGTACGCTCTTGGGACTCAAGGGTCACCTTTGCAGTGACTGTGTTGGCTCTAAGTACAGTCGCTGCCAACCAACTGAAGCAGGCAGTCAAAGGAGCTTCGGATCACGGGATCCTGTCATGCACATTAGTTCAAAACAGCCAGTGTCACCAGGGACCTACCATAGCGGAACCCTCATGGCAGAAGGGGTTGACTGAATGCTGAAGAAGTAGCCAGAGAGTTCAACAAGCGACAGCATTTTACATTCTTCTTGTTACTGTAACCAAGCAGAGATGTTCAGGAACCTACCACATGCTATCTGTGTAATGGGAAACATTTCCTCTGGTAGATGATTATAAACAGAAGGCTCTTGAAACAGCTCACTGCCAATAGGACCCTTTAAATATTTACATTCTGCTGGCTGACACAGACCCATTGTTTATTACTGTGGATGCTTCAAGCAAGCTCCTAGCTAGAACTGCTCCTAAGAAGGGTGGTCTGGGATCCCTGGACATGCTACTGTCTATCTCAGAGATACAGAGGTGACAAGGTCAGTCTCAAAGTCAACAAATACTTGTCTTCTTGCGGGTGGCCACCTCCTTATTATTTACTGTTATCATCAAAATTTATTTCATTTCTGCATGGCCACCACTGCATATGAAGTAGAAATACTCTCTTAGCATTTCTATACAGGGCATTTTAATTCTTCCTAATGCCAATAAGTGGGAGAAAAAAAATCTCTGCTTTCTAACTTGTTATGGTGTTGACAGTTCTCTGTTTTGCCCCTAGATTAACCCAAAAGATGGAGCTGTCAATAATGATTTGACTGAGCTGGTACATTCATAGGCATATGACTTGGGATTGTCTCATCCTGACTGGCTGTCACAAACGGGTCCTTTTCCTCACTCCAAATATAATTATGTCCCCGATTAATAACCAATGTGGAAAGGCAGTTCTTGAAGCAATGAATGCAAAGGCAACCACTTTTCAACCACGACAGCATTTGTTTTGTAACCATTAAAAAAAGGAGTTCGGCAAACATTTCAAGAACAAAGGGCAAGTGGGACCGCTCAGCCAAGTCTACCTGAACAGCACATGAGAGATGAAATGCAGAGTATTAACACTCGAGTCACTTGAGAAAAACACACATTCTCTGTAGTACATTAAAGTTATATCATTCACAACTAGCAAGGGGTTCATTTCTCTGTTAGGATACAACTCAAGAAAAATATTTTCCTTTGTAGTTCAAAGGACATGGTTCACGTCAGTAGAAAATCAAGTCACTTTTTATAAAAGGAGGGGTTTTTTTTTCTTCTTTCCTTTCTCTTTATCATTTTGGGAGTATGAGTAGAAAGAATTGAAGTCAAATCTTCCTAACCCGTAAACTGTAATAAGATCTCATATGTACCTTATAAGTAAACTATGATATTGGAAACTAATATATTGCAATTATTTAGTGATACACACAGCTAAAAAAAAAGTAATAAACCTATTGCATACATCTCTGGGTCATTATCATACTACACATCCTTGTTTAAAAAAGAAAAAAAGAACAAGTAGTATCATCATGCAAGTGAGAGAAACTTAATTACACAGTTTGATGTGACCCCTTAGGTCCTTCAAGAAGACCACGAAAGACTGTATGGACCGATTCCAGATTCCCGTCTCTGGAAGAGCATGAATCATTACAGTCATCTAATTCATCTCTGCATTCTTACTGTCAGTCCAGGCCTTGTATTTAAGAAGTATTCAAAAAAGATGTGTTGAAGTGAATTGGACAAAAAGCAGACCAGCTAAGCAATCACGGTGTTCAGCTTCTTAAACATTTTAGAAGCTTTAGAATCCTTTTCCTATTGTGGAATCATAAATAAAAATGGTAATTGAAAGACACCCTCGAATAAGTATTGCTTAAATATTTATGACAGATACAATTTATTTGTAATAAGTGATAACACAACTAATCTATGATATAAATTGAAAAGCAAACTTCTCCAGTCAAGAGTGTCATTTTGTTCTTCAGTTAACCAGTTCAGTGCAGCGTTCAGCATGCCACCAAGTTCAATTCAACTTCGGTTGATTTGGATATGAAACTATAAATTAGATAAATATAAAATTATGGGGAGCAGGAGGAGGTATTCAAAAGAGAACTGATTGTAGCCTCTGAAACATCTATTTAGGGAAAATTTGCCTTTTAGTTGAAAAACCGTATATTTATATTCAGATTAACAACATGAAAAGTAAGGCAAATGGATTTCCCTGTATGCCAATATTTTAGACCTTATCACACATACCCTCTCTTATGCTGCTTAGTTATATAAAATTCAGTACCTACTTAAAACTACAGTGGACATGGAACAGGTAATGTATTTTTATTTTTAAAAGATAATTAGTTTCGGATGATTTCATATTTACATTTTCAATTATCTAAAATTTTGGTTATTTTTAAAGGTTTGGTAAAAGCCAAACAGAGAATTTAAATGGCACCACGCTGGTGCAGCAGAAAATTAGAGCTTTTATTTCACCTACGTGAAAAACTTACTCAAGGGCTTACTGGGAGTGAGACAGAAGGGTATGTAAGAACTAGAGAAAGACACACAAGCTAAAGATGCCAATTAACATCTCCTGGTGCTTGAGGTAAGCCCGAGGAGCTAACTTATGCAGGATCTGGAAAGTTTACTCTTATAAGAAGCGATACCATCTTTCTGTGGAGTGAGTTTCTGCATGCACATAAGGTCCTTTCTGTTGCTACACCGTTACGCACGTGTGCAGGCATGCACAACCACACACACGAATGCACACTGAGGAGGCAGGCAGGGACTCCCTTGTGTTTGCAACCACAAATTGCTATCAGAATGAATACTTTGCTTCAGCTGTTCAAGTAACTGGGAATGTTGCCAGGTTAAGCAAAGCACACAGCTGCTGTGATGAAGATTTCACAGTCCAAGCGACACACATTTATGCTCAACAGTGATCAAATTCACTACATCGCTGTTTATCAGATTACACTGGGTGTTGTTGTTATTGTTGCTTTCATTTTTTTATTGTTGTTATTTCTGCTCTTCTCCTTGTGGTAAGAGCCTAAGATCATGCAAAGGGTTAACACGGCAGATAATTACCAAAAAAATTATTTTTATTTCTCTTTTCTAGTCTAGATCATGCATATGTTCATCATATGTATACATATATTCTTCATATCGGCATTTTTTGAGTCACCGCTAAGAACATGATACTAAATTAAAAAAAAAAAGCCTGCTGTAGTAGGGTTCTTGCTGTGGGATTTCAAAAACAGGCAAACCCATCTGTGCTGTTAGAAATGAGGATAGTGACCTCCATGAGGGGCTGGTGACCAGCAGTGGAACTGCTACTGTAAAGGCTGTGACAGTGGTCCCTTGTGCACAGCTGTCCTGACTGAAAATCCATCAGGCTCTGCACGCCTGAGTCCATCTTTGTCACTATGTAGAGATCCTCACATGTCTCCTTTTCTCCTTAAATACACACATAACACAACACACACACACACATGCAAATCCCTAACACAAAACACACATATACCTGTACTCCCACACAGCATACCCATACACGACACACTACACACACACACACACACACACACAATACACACATTCCATCTGTGTGTTCTCGGTCAGCAGAGACAAGAGAGTGAACACAGTAAGGGTTTCCTTTAGACCTTGATCCTCACGTTGCCAACATCTTAATTTACACTGGACATACATTCAAAGGCCACGTTTTTACTTCTTCTTTAGAAAGTTTAAACATCCTAACTAGAGGTCTGCTGCCACAGAAGACAGGCTGGGGAGATTAGGGAAAATGTCCAGGATGAGGATTTAGAACTCAGTCCTCCACCCTGAATCAATCCCTCTGCCTCACACTGTCTGCTGGTCAGAGCACTAGGCCCACAGGTTTAAGACCAAGCCTCCTCCAAGCAGGGAAGCAAGTGAATCCTCAAACTACTGGTCTGGTTTCTTATGCACAGGGAAATCCCAGAAGAGAAGCTTTAAAGGATCTTTCTCCTTCCACATGGCCTATAAGAATAGCAAAAAGCAGGAAATAACTCCCAAGAGACAGAACTGAGCTCCCCTTCCTAGTAGTATCTTGCAAATAGTTCTGGCAGTTTCTAAATATACCAAAAGGTATAACATCCTTAGTAAAACAAATGGGTCTGCAGGAGGCAACCAGGACCTAAGGAAGGTAAGCAATTTTTTTTCTGGATTTTATTCTATTCATATCTTCATTTAACAAACATTTCTTAAGTCACGTGTATACCAGACCCTAAAGATACAATGTTGAAGAGTCAAACACCTTGGACAAAGAATCCTCTCTGGTAAAGTGGTTTAAGAAAAAAAAAAAAAGGGGAGGGAGAAGAAACATAGAGTAAGAAGCCAGCAAGCAGGAAATGGAGTATTCATGATGAGACAATCAGGGCCCCTTCTCAATAAGAAATACCCCCTTGTTTTCAACTGGCCGTCATCAGGAAAGGAATGCACCTGCTACCACAGAGGAGCTGAAACAGAGACTAAAGACAATGGTGTCGGTAACCACAGATTAAGGGAATTTGTCTGTAGTCCCTAAATTCACACCAAGCTCCTTACTTCCAGTTATGTTCCACTGACATAAGCTACAAAAGAAAAAAACCAAAAACAATCAAAGGGGGAAAAAAAGACGTGAGAGCCATGCTTTCCCCTGATGAATGATAACCAAAAGTCAGTTCTCTGCTTCCCATGTGCCTTGAGTTCTAGAAATTTATCTTCAACCACATTCTCTTCTAGGTAGCTTCTGATATTAGCGCCCCTGAACTAAATTGTTCTGCTGCTTACAAAATACTGTTTGTGATGGTGATTTCCAGATTTTCTTAGGCAGTTCTTAGTCTCTCCTCTTGAAAGGTTGTTGATATCTTAATTCTAACTTTAAACTGACAAAGAAAAGATAGAAAAAAAATACCTTTTTTTTCACACTGTAAGATATTGAAAAGGAAAACAAAGGAGTAAAAGAAATCTCCAAGGAAGGCATTCTTTTTTATTACATTAGCAGCATAGTAAGCTATCAGTGACTTTTACACCTGCTGTTTACCTGCAGCTATTACTTTAGTAACAACAGTTAAAGCTCTATATATTTAAAGATGCCTGAAAGGACTGACTTATTTATAAACTTTGAGAGGCATTCATTACAATGTATTTTGGTATGTCCTATTTCTCATTCAGCCTTCGATCATGCAAGCCCTATGTAAGCTCTATGGATTTAATGTTTATGAAGATTTTAGTTGTACAGACCTTGAGTAGACAGGCTCTTTCAGAAGAAAAAGGTAATAATCAAGCCATTGGAATAACCTTGATCCCTAGACTCTGCCATTTGTCTCCAGCGAGCGATTCTTGTCACACTAATTAAGTAAAACCATAAAGGCTTTCCCAAGGCTTTTCATAAGGGAACTCTTCTTGCAGATTTTAATTTATGAAATCTGTGAAATGCTAGGAGGCATATTAAAAGTAGCGGTGCTACACATATATGGAATACATACTTAATTACCAAATATGATACACTTAATACTTGAAAATTTAAGACCCAATTCTCAATAAATTGCCCAGGAAAAATCTCTTCATTTCTAAAGAAAAGCAACACAGACTGGAGATCACAGTGGCAACTTCTGTTTGACCAACTGGAAAATGTCAGTTATCAGCAACTAAAAAGTATATTTCTGCATAGATTGCAATAAAGCCCTCCAGGGGGGATAAAAAAGGACAGAGGATAGAAAGGAGGGAAATAAATGAGAGAGAGGAGGCTGAAATTGAGATTGATTGTGGTCTGTGGGTCTCTGAGTAAGTAAAAGACCTACACGATGAAACAAGTTTGCACCCCAAATGTCTAACA
>RJWT010046681.1:0-11413 GCA_004365215.1 Cuniculus paca | reverse complement strand
TCCAGAAATTCAGCACAAGAACAGAATTTTAAAAGCCATTAGAGAAAAGAAACAGATCACTTATAAAGGAAAACCCATCAGAATCACAGCAGACTTCTCAACACAAACCATCAAGTCAAGAGTAGTTTTGAGTGAAGTGTTTCAAATCCTGAAAGAAAACAGCTTCCAACCCAGACTGATATACCCTGCAAAGCTATCTTTCAAAATTGATGTAAAAATAAGATGCTTCCATGATAAAGAACAACTGAAGGAGTTTATAACCACCAAACCAACCCTACAGAGAGTGCTGAAGGATATGCTAGAGAGAGATAAAGATGACCATGGTTCCAGGAACAGCAGCAGAAGAGGATCACCAAACAGGACAGGCAATTGAATGCAGTGGAAAAGTGGAGGGCCAACAACAGAAGGATAGCATGGCAGAGATGAACCAATGTGTGCTGGTTATAACCATTCATGTAGATGGCTTCAATTCACCAATAAAAAGAAACATGGGAGAGTGGATCAAGAAACAAGGATCCATCAATATACTGAACACAAGAAACACATTTAACTCGAAAGGCAATTCATAGACTGAAAATTGAAGGAGAGAAAACAATTGTTCCATGCAACAGGAGACCAGAACAAAGAAAGAGTAACTTGCCCATCAACTGCAGAATGGGTAAGAAAGATATGGTATTTTCATACAATGGAAAGCTACCCAGCTATAAAATAGGATAATCTTGGGACTCTTGTAAGTAAATGGATGCAACTGAAGGTCATGTTCATGGGTGAAATGGTGTGAACTCATACAGGTGAACCCTAGCATAAAAAACAGAAGGAGTTAGTGGGATCCAAAAAGAACAATAGATATTATGAAAGTGATGGGGGAGAAAACGCCTAGGAGGGGAGGCTGGTAACCACTGTTAATTTCTTATTATCTTGTTTTGAATTCTTGTATCATTTTTGCAATTTTGTTAGGTTTGGTTTTGTTCTGCCTTGTTTTGTTAGATTTTATTGTGTCTGATGGTATGGGCATCTATTTTAAAGATAATGGGATATATTATGGTAACCATTGTTGATTTCTTATTATCTTGTTTTGAACTCCTATAATGCTTTCATTTTTTGTCTAATTGGTTTTATTCTGTTTTGTTTTGTTTGATTTTATTATGTGTGATGGTATGAATAGCTATTTTGAAGAAAATGAGACATATGGTAGCCATTGTTGATTTCCTTTCATGTTGTTTTGAAGTCCTCTAATGCTTTTATTTTTTTGTTTTGATTGGTTTTATTCTGTTGTGTTTTATTTGACTTTATTATGTGTGATAGCATGGATGACTATTTTGAAGAGAATGATATATTATAGTAACCATTGTTCATTTCCTGTTATCTTGTTTCAAAGTCCTGTAATGCTTTCATTCTTTTGTTTTGAAAGGTCTTAGTCTGTTTTCTATGATTTGATTTCATTATGTGTGAAGGTATGGACAGCTATTTTGAAGAAAACAAGAGACATTATGGTAGCCACTATTGATTTCCTGTTGTCTTGTTTTGAAGTCCTGTGTTGCTTACATTGTTCTGTTCTAATTCGCTTTGTTCTGTTTTGTTTTGTTTTTGTTTTATTCCTTTTAAAATGTAAAAATTAAAAAAAACTGTTTACACCTAAGTATATATCTCTTAAGAGAAATGAAATGTGGATACAATCAGGGAATGCATTAGTTTGGATCACCAGAAAACAGAATCAATAGGAGATAGATTATCTATATCTATCTATCTATCTATCTATCTATCTATCTATCTATCTCTATCTATCTATCTATCATCTATCTATCTATCTCTAGAAGGAGATTTATTAGAAGGTAAGGATTCACACAACCACACAATTAAGGAGGCTGAGATATTCCATAGTCTCCTGTCTGTGAGTGGGACATCCAGGAGATTTTGGTGTAGGGTGAAGGGCTGAGAGCCAGCAAGCTGATGGTACAGATTTCAGTCCAAGTGTGAAAGACAGAGGACCAGGAGCATCTAAAGGCAGAAGATCAGTGTTCTAGCCCAAGCACCAGAGAGAGAGAAGGCCAGTCATTTCTTCTACCTTTCTGTTCTATTCAGGCACTCAGTGATTTGATTAGATTGGAAAATGGCCCCCTACTTTGGAGAGGACACCTGTCTTTCTCAGTCAACTAGTTCAAATGGTCATCTTTTATGGAAACACTCTCAGAGACTCATCCAGAATAAATGCTTACCCTGGTATCTTGACATCCTGTGACCCAGTCAAGTGGGCACAAAATCTACTACAGGAGGAATGTATAACAAATGACATAAAAGGATTTCAAAGAAGGAAGTCTTGCCTCAAGAAGCTCAAGGCATTACAGGCCTGAAAGGAGTTGGAGTACAAGTCCAACACACTTCCTTTGGTAGGATGAGTACTGTAATCATTTCACTTTTTTACTCAACCTTCTGTCTTTGTTCCACCTTATTTTGATACTTTTCTTTATAAATCTGAGTAGGGGTGTACTGAATTTAAATTGTAAAAAAGTTACACAAGATTTAAAGTGCTAATGACTAGATAAGCCATTATTTTCAAATGGCAAAAAAAAAAGAACATTATGAAAGAAAAATAGGAGTGCACAGTAATTTCATGAGAGAAAAATGCCTCTGTTTAATGATTTGTAAAAGAAGTAGGAAGCATTTTCAGTGAAAACTGCTAATTATTTTGGTTTTCCACAATGAAAACCTGATATTGTTTAAATGTCTCTGTTCATTAGTTTACTTTGTGACACTGACACATTTGCTTGCTTTATGTATTTTCTCATTTCTCTGCATTAAAATGATAGCAATATCATGATTAATGAATTTAGAGTTTTTTGGAGATTATGGCAATAATCTCTTGATCGTGAGAATTGATAACTTAAATTGTGCCACTTCAGGATAAGAAAGACTATTCCAATCATCATTCAGGTCCTTGTTTCATTTATCATGATGTATCTTGGAAAATGGTTCTTTGTGTGCTCTGTCAGAAACATCTACAAATCAAATAATTATTGATATCTCCTTGATGAGTTAAGCCTAGAATAAATTTAAAGGTTACTACAGAAATTAACCTTGGTAACAATTGTTTTTGCCATGCTACTGGCTCTTAAGGAATGATTTAATTTTGCATGTCTGTGGCCCTGCCATTGAAACCAGAGAAGGGACAGGGTTCTAAGGTCAAATACCAGAAATAGCATGTCCTGTCACACTTGAACGAGGCAGGTTTAAGAATATTTTGGAGCCCAGTTTTTCTTGAGTTTGATCAGAATAGGGATTGTGAATTTATCCCCCCACACCCCCCGCCTGCTGTTGGCTTTGCCTTTTCTTGCTCTGATTTACTGGATTTACTACTTTTTTCCTTATGAACCTTTTAGTATGTGGGAGACGTATGCAGCTGAGGTTTACAGCTGAACTCGTAAACATTTCCTACCTGAATTCCTGCTGCAGATTTAGGTGTGTGGATCGATCTCTGATTTAGAGCCCAAGACCTCTGTTCTTGCCCAGCAAGTTCTTTCTGTCTGCCTTTCTCAGCTGCATTCTTGCCCCTCATGCGAGTGAAGATCCAAAATGATTCATCAGATGGTGAGGAGCGTAGTCTTACTGAGGCCACATGCAGGTCTGCCTAGGGGACTCCTCCAGCCTGGTAACCTGTGGCTGCAGCAACTGGCCACGTCTCCCAGTTCACTAAGCCACACTGATGCTTTGGAGTTTACTCTAGAAGTGATGGACAAAAACATGTCCTGCTCGTGTAGTTCATTCAGAAATGGAAATAATATATTAGCAACCAGGGGGAAAGAAATGTAGGTAGTACATCAGTGCTTCCCCAGAAGTGGGCAGAGCAAGAGACATGTAACACTTAGCACTTTTTTTGTATGTGCAGTATTCAGACATCGTAAAAGTTTTTTTTTGTTTTTTTTTTCTTTTTAAGAAATTCTTTTCTTTCTTTGTCTTTTTGCTCTGCATGCTGTCAACCAGGCTGCTCACCTCTTGGATTTGTTAGATTGTTTGCGATTTTATGCATTGTGGCATCATTTCAATTCAGACTGTCTCTTACGACTTTTCTAGGTACCATGGCAGCATAATGGAAAAAAGAAAGGGAGTTATAGGTCATGATTTAGCTAATACTATACACAGAAAAAAGAAATTCTTGGATGAGGCCATTTCTTTCTTACCTTAAGAAGGCGTTTATTTTTCCTCTTTCTTATTACATATTTATAGGCTCACTATAATGGTTAATGTGCTATGTTTTTAATTTTTTTGTTTTAAAGAGAATAAAACAAAACAGAGTTAAACACAACAAAGCAGATTAGAACAGAACACTGCAAGCAATACAGTTCTTCAAAACATAACGACAGGAAATCAATAATGGCTACCCTAGTGTCTCTTGTTTTCTGCGATGTTTTTAATTTTAAAATTGTATGCTAATAAAAGAAGAAAAGTTTCTTTTATAGATTTCAAAAACCAAGTGACACTTTCAAGATATTTTAAAAAGAAACATCTGTATCTGGTTGATACTAGTTATTTCTGACTTAATGTTAGGCAATGTCTGCACCCTCTCTTGGGTTGTCTTGGTTACTTTTCTCTCGTTGCTGGGAAAAAACACCTGACACCCAAAGTGAAGCAAGGAAGGGTTTATTTAGCTTAAAGTTTCTGGAGATTTTAGTCCATAATCAGCTGGCTCCAAGGCAGGGTGACATGGCACTGGGGCAACACTTCAAGACAGCAGCCAGAGCAAAAGGGAGAAGAGCAAGCCTCTTCTCCCCCCTTATATTGTACACAGGCACCCCACCCCCACCTTCAGGGTGGGTGTAGCACTCACAAATGTCCTTGCCCTCCTTTGCACAGGATGAGGATATTTACAAAGTAAGAACCCTGGCTCCCTGCTGAGTCTCTCAGTTAAACTTCTAAACTTCTCAAGTTGACACAATGCAACAACCATAACATGGGTCTACCTTCTCTGTGTCAGCTGTATTCTCCTGCACACGCTCTCTACATTGCCTAATGAAAAACAGCTCCTGCAGCTATAGGTTTGTGGTCCTGAAGTTCATGATCTTATCACTATCTGTAAGATGCCTTTACACATAGCTGTGGGGAAAGTTCTAGTGGCAATTTTGGTTGGCCTGGCTTGGGAAAAATGCTGCTTCCTTGGGCTGAGTTAGCTTCACCCAAATTCTAGGAACCAAAAAGGACTACTATGGGGGAAAAGATAGTTCCTAAAGGAAAAGTGTACTGGCCAAATATCTACTTCAATAAAATGCTAGATAAGATGATAGGCACTCAATGAAGTAGGGAAAATTTCAACTGATTGTAATCTTTTTCTAGGCTGTCTTTGGTCTCAGTTTAATGGAAATGACTCTTGGGCTTATGGTGGTTAATCTTGATTATGTCAACTTGATTGACTTGGGAGCTGCCGAGGGGATTAGTAAAGCAGACTTATGAGGTCAGAGGGGCATGACCTCAGGTACTATTTCTAGCCTCTTGCCCCTTCCTCTCTGGTGCTGTTCTCCTGATCTACTTCCTGGCTGCCATGAGCTAAGCAGGTTTGCTTCCACCATGATGTTCCTGAACCTTGGAGCCTACAACCACGGACTAAATCTTCTGAAACAGCCAAATAAACCACTTCTTTAAATTGAAGGCATGACATGTTTTCTTTTTTTTTTTTCACCAGGAATGGGAAAGTGACTAATACAGGGCTTGTAATTTTATAGTATCTCAAATGGAAACATTTCTTCATTTGATATGAAATGTATAAATAGGATTTCTATCTCTAAGACAGTGATCTTCACTATGGACAAGTAGTAGGTTAATGCTTTGAAATTTATATAATGCAAAATTTATTCATTTTGTTTGATCAGGCTACAAGACTGATATAAAATGAGAAAAATATGTCTTCATATTGAACGAGTATAGCCAGATTTTTCAGCACTCTAAAGGTTGCAAATTTATAGCTAGTTAGTAGTTATATGCATTTACAAACATATTTAAATGATTGTTTGAAAAAGTTCTACTGGATAATAATTGTTCTTGTGAAATCAAGCATCTTTCTCTGATACACACACACACACACACACACACACAGTTTAAAGTGATTTTTCTCCTAATCTAATTAGGAAAGACTTAGAAAAGAAATACCTTTAGATTCAGTTCCCTTGGAGAGGTGACTGTGGCAAGAGGATCTGGTCAGTTAGTGCCTGTGCAGTTCTGAAAGGGTTCTAGGATATGAGGGGGGCAGAACAACTTTTTGTCCCTTCTCTAGTGTCTCTATGATTCCAAGGAGTCATAAACACAGTTTGAAAACCACTGGTACAAAAATCTCTGATGGGCTCTGAGCCCTTTACACATCACTCACCACTAATTTTGTCAGATATATATGGTTATCAGTGCTTTTCATTTATGTGTATATAGGGGTTAATATTAAAATGTTGATATACAGGCAAGTCACTAGCACTTGCTAATCAGACAGATTCCAACTGGAAACATCTAGAAGAGCTTACAGGTATGTTTTGGCTCAATATCAGCCTTATATGTCCATATTCATAGTAAGCATTACTAATAATGCTTTAAAAAATCTGTCAAGATATATATTCCAGCTCTGTTTCACCTTTATCAAAATTATTTGTGATAAAAAGTTTAATTGGGAATTTTGTATTTCTCTATCCACCAAAAACATACATTGTTATGGTTTGTAGGTGGACCCCCCAAGCCTCATGTAGTGATGAAAGCAGCTGAATCTAGCGTTTGTGATTGACTCATTGTCTAGTGCTGGGACTGACAGTGTGAGTTCTGCACCTGCCCAGGGGTGGAGCCAACATACAATGTAAGGTTGGAATGGGGGCGTGTTTTTCCTTTGTGTGCGGTTCGCTCTTGCCACTTGCAGCCGCCACGAACGGCTGCCCCTCAGCCATGCCACCCTGCCTTGGAACCAGCTGAGTATGGACTGAAACCCCCAAGACTCTAAGAAATAAACCTCTCCTTCCTTCACTTTGGGCATCAGGTATTTTGTTTCAACAATGAGAGAAAAGTAACCGAGACATACATATATATCAAACACACACATACACATAAAACATATGCAATTTATCATTAGATAAAGAATGCATCCACCTAAAGACTACGTCTTTTGATAAAGGATAATTACAGTATCTTACTAGTTAACCAATTACTTAACCATGAGCCAAGTAATATGTTGCTTTCTAGATATGCACTACAGTAAGCTTAATGCTCCCACTAACATTCTAAGTTCATGGGTGAGAGGGCTAAGAGACCATTGCAAAGCTGAGTAACAAATTCTGGCTCAGGGAATTGCAAGGAACTGTGAAAGTGATGGCCAGTGTCTCATTGCACACATCTGGGATCAAAGAAGTCTTCCTGAGGAAAATGATGACTAAACTGGGATGGGAGGGTGCACTGAGGGGCAAGGAGCCTGGGGAAAGGGCTCATTCAAGCCTGTGTACAGTGACAGAAATAGGACAAAAGAATACTGGGAACTCCATGACTCCAGAGTGGTTTCATACATGGTTGGCCCCCTGACTATTTACCTCTGATTTTAAAAATGGCAAAATTAGCATATTGAAACTTCGTCCCACTCGGTACCTTCCTGCTCTAATATTTGTTAGTTATTGTTTCCACTCTAAACCTGCACAATTTTAGTTTGTTCAATAAATAGGATTCGGTGAGTTTGTCCTCGGTTCTTGTAAGGATTAACGCTCATCATGATGGTGCAGCGGTGAAGAGCATGTGAAGACTGAAAGAAGCATCACCTGCTGATTCATGCCTCTCTGTATTTGTTCACACTCTCTGTTCAAGTTGGACTGACTTTCTCCTCTCATTCACTTGAGCTATCTTTCCAGCTTTTAGGATTTGGATCAAATATTCCATCTCATATCAAAACTTCATGGCTCTTTCAAGTAGAGCCAACTCCTCTAGCCAGTAGTCTTCTCCTATCAGCTTATCATTTTAATGGCTCATTGAGTCTATAAATCATTTGAGAGTGTAGCATTATCTTTCCATTACTGGGACCACAAATAATGTCAATCATAGCATGAATGGTAGAGGTCTAAGGATCTCACCTTCCTTTTCAGATTTGGTACATACATACAAGGTTTATTACATAAATGTGAGCAAGCATGTCTTCATTTCTTTTCTAAAACCTCAAAGAAGTTAGATCCGGGAGCAGATGTTGGGTCAGGAACTTTATGAGGGACTTCCTATTCCCTAGGCACTGAAATGGAAGAAGTTTTTGTACTATGGGGCTGATTAACTTCATCATTCAGTCGTAGGCACACGGCAGCAGACCTCAGGCTTGGACACAGGTAGTGGAAGGAAGTCCACTAACACATAACAGGATGAAAAGAACCACATTTCTGCCATTGAAACACAGAAGCCCAGCCTGCCAAGAAAACAAGGGTCAGTGAGTCTCAGGCTCTGACCAGTCATGCTAAAATGCTCATGTGCCAACAAATTTTCTGCTTTTGCAATTTATATAAATGGGCACGCACTGTATTTGTAACTATGGATAACCAGTTACTCTGAAAATCTGCATATTTCATTTAAGTTCCATAAAGGTGAAATGACTATTTAACCAAAGTACTGAAAATGTTGGATAGATGATTTGACTTGATGACTTGAAGGGCTTTTAATCCCCAAAATTTGTCTTCCTTACTGTCTGGTATTCATTTTATCTGAAACTGTTCTGTGTCTTTGGGCCTGGTAGGTCTGGATCAGGGATGGTTCCAGTTCATGGAAAAAGGACAGGTCCCATGAGGAAGTACAGGCTCTTCGAAGTTGGATTTCTTTACTCAGTATTTAGTCCTGCTGCATGGTGGGCGTCCACTGTAACCACATCATAAACACCCGTGCATATGTTTGAATACTGAAGAAGTTTTTGTTTAATTAGAAGCTGTTATGATTAGATCTAAAATGTCCCCCCAAATCCTCATGTGTACCGAGGGCAGTTAGACATGGGGGTGCTATAGCTGATTGGCTGTTGGGAAGCGGGGTCTGGTTAGAGCTGGGTCACTGGGGGTATGACCTGGAAGGACATATGCCTGGTTTCTCCTTTTCTTTCTGCTTCCTGGCTGCCATGATATGAACAGCTTTCCTCCACTATGTCCTCTGCCTTGCTGTTTCTGCCTAGAAGTCAGATGACCATAGACTGTGGCCTTGAAGCAAAAATGAAACAAAACCAACTCCTCCCCTCCTTTAAGCAGGGTATTGTGTCTCTGATCAGGAGAGGTACTAAGGCAGAAGTCTTTGCTCAGTTATTGCATTCACTATGGTCTGGTGAGTCCCGAATTACAGGATTCATGCTGTAGATAATGCCTTCATTAGATATGATCTCTGAAAACTATTGCTATCAGATATGCCTAACATGATTTTAGAGTGTAATCTAAAAGAGACTCAAATAAAACTATAGGTCGTGCCTGAAAAACACAGGGGACTATATTGATTTTTAAAATATGCCATATTTAATGAAGATTGATTGGTGGATACTTAGCAAATATTTCCAGATGTAGTAGGACATGAGCAGTGTGGAAAAACTTCTCAATCTCTCTTGAACTGTGCAGCAAGGGTAACTTTCTTATTCGTTCCTTTATTCATTCATTTTAAAACTCATTTATTTAGGATGGATTGATTGCTACCAAGGGAAATAATGGGACGATTAGGGTGGGGGAAGGATAAAAAGTACCCAAACCACCCTTTGGTGTTTATTTCTTTACTGAGAATAGTTATTTTCAGTCTTGATGTTTCAAAGCTCATTTTAATGTTATTTCTTATAACAGTAGTTTATATTTTTATAGTTTAATACAATTTTCATGGATGTGGTTCTGGGTACATCAGTAGTAATAGTTGAATAGACCGATGAAGACTGCAGTGTGGATGATGAAAACATGTCACATTTCTTGGTGGAGGCCTGTGACAGCTGGAGGTTATAGGAAATATGTGAAGTGTTATTCACTCCTTAACAAATATTTTGTTTCTAAGGTATGTATGACTGAGAAATTGGAATTCAGCAATTTCGAGGTGACAGAGTTAAGCAGAAATGACCACATTCATTGTTGAGAATAAGGTAACTTTGTAACGTTTCAGTCTCTTGCTTCCTGTTTTTTGAAAGATGTTTATGCAGTCAATTTTTTTTAATAGAAAACTCTTTGGCTCATTATCTTTTGTTATATATTGTCCCCTGTGGCTTCATCTAATTTTATTTTCCTGAGTGACTCCATTGAAATTGTTCCAACAAACTTGCCAGATCTGAACTGCTCATGGGCTGATGATGATCTGTCTGAAGAAATGTGAGTGTACTTATCCATGCTCTGATTCTCAGTTGTCTAATTAAGAAAATAGCTTTTTATTCTGAAATGTAAAGTGTGTAAAAGTAAGTGCAAAAATCATCAAAGTATAGTATAATGAATTTTTATAAAGCAAACATTTGTGTGACGCATCCTAGGTAGAAACGATGGCGTCAGCAGATCCCAGAAAGGTTTGCCTCCCTGAGCCCTTCATCTCTGCTGGAGAGTACTTACACTAACTTCTGTGCTAAAAATGCTCTTGCCTTTCTTACCTGTCTAACCACCTATGAATACATTTCTCGACAATATAGTTTTTGAAATTTATGTAGATAACACCATGCTGTGTGTAATATTTTCGTACATTGTTCTATTGCTCAATGTCATGTTTAAGATCCATTCACTATTTACTTCACTTTGATAAATTTTAATTGTCTTCCACATGAAATAACTGTCAGAATTGCTTGGAATTTACTCTTATGTATCATTAGCAGTTATTTGTTTCATGTCTCTTTTTCTTCACTTTTGTGCCTTTGTATGATTGTTTTAACACACAATTATAGACTGATTGATTAGCCATGAACAAGTTACACGTGTAGAAGCTTTTGATGGCTGTTTTTTTCTAGCTCTTGGATTATTGTACACATTTGCAGAGTATGGAGATTTTGAGCAGAAGGGAAAGAAAGAAATATTGCCCTTTGGAACGATTGAATAAGCTTACTGGAGAAACATATGGCGTGAGGCATGGTATGAAAGGAGCTGACTGATCATGACAAGGTTTCAGGGAAGAGGATGTCTGTTCAGAGTTTCCAGAGAAAAATCAGCAAAGAAAGAACAGTTGGCATGGCCATGTTTAGTGACCTTTGGACTTTGTTGTTTGGAAAATTCAACATTCTGGCAAAACAACTGCAAACTTATGACAATGCTAAAAAAATAAGTAATTTTGGATTTTCTACCCAGAATCCTTTGAGATAAGGAAAGAATTATATTAAAAGCCTAATTATATATGTGATAGAAAAAGAGAAAGTAAAAGTAGTTTTATATATTTTTTAATATTTTCTTTCTACTGGGTCAATACTATTATTGACAGAAACTTGACTCCACAAATGTACAAGTGTTTTATG
>RJWT010046680.1:0-11411 GCA_004365215.1 Cuniculus paca | reverse complement strand
TTGTTTCTTATTCTTATTTCAAGTTGTGCTTAGCTCTTCGGTACTTACACAAGGAAAAGAGGATCGTCCATAGAGATCTGACACCAAACAACATTATGTTGGGGGACAAAGACAAAGTGACCATTAGTAAGTACAAAAATCTTAAGCTTTTAGCGAAAGAATTCCTGAGTATTATTCTAGAATAGAATATTATGTTGGGGAAAAAGGAAAAAGTAACAGTTATGAAACAAGTATAACCATCTTAATTTTTTAACTAAGGAATTTCTGAATATAATTCTAGAGTAGATTCTTCCAGAGTAGTAGTATCCAATAGAGTTATGGGCATAGATGGAGCTTTTTTTATTTCGCTGTCCAGTGTAGAGCCACTAGTCATGTTATTTTTGGATGCTTAGGAGGTGCCTATTGTGATGGATGAAACACATTTTAAATTTTATTAAATTTTAATTATTTTTCCATGTGTGAGTTGTGGCTACCATTTTGATTAGTGACTATTATACCTCTAAATGATTGAGTTGTATTTTGCTCATAGGAGGAAATAAAAGTACTCTTAGGGAACAAACCAATGGTTTGTAGGTCTTTTTCTTTCTTTAGCACAGTACTTCTTCAACAAAAGCTTTTTATGATCACCATGTGAACATGTTGGTTTGACCCTTATTAACATAGTCTTTGTTTTATGAGCATATTGAGAGGTATAAAATATTCTGCCATTTGTATATTTCAACATGTTTTTTATCATAATATTTTCACATGTAACAAATAGGTCTAATGTTGGATACAATTTTATGAGTTAGTAGATTTTACCCTCATATTTGTCTAATTGTCAATCACAACTTAATTTTTAAGCTTAGAATGATATATTAACTTCCTCCTGACTTTTTCACTTGTGAACATGTGTGTTACTCTCATGGAGTATTCATGGAGTATGCAGGTAGGGGGACATCTCTTAAACATGAGGTCTCCAAGTAGTTTTGATGTTGACATCCACTCAGTGAAGTTTTTTTTTTTTTTGAGAATGTACTGCCAATATATGTTGGATCATTTATAAATTCTATACATATATTGTTGTACAAAGATTCTATAGTGCATAGCAAACTCTACAGAAATAAAATATAAAAGGGTGAATTTAAAAATAAAAATAAAGGTTTTAATCTCCATTCTTTGCAGTTGTTTGCCTGAGGTGCCTGATTTGGAGAACCTCACTGTTTATTGACGTGAGAGACATGTGACAATATCTAAAACTGGGTCCTCTACTTTTTGAAAAATCTAGTTTTTGTGAAGGTAATTTCAAATGTGTGTATTTATCAGGACCATACGTCTTTACGAATGACAAAAAAATTTGAATTCTGAAAAGAATTTTTTCATATATTTTATTTTCTATTGAGACTTTTTTTTTTACTTCTTGTGGTTTCCCATCTACCATCCTGCCAACACAGTGTATAGAAATTGCTCTGGAATTTTCACATGCTCCCTTTCTGATTGGAGTCTGTATCTTACATCCTATGTTTTTCTCCTTTTCTTTTTTTTGTTTAAATCCCCATTTTACTGAAGTGCATCTCCCAATGCTTTCCTGAGAGCGATTGCTTTGAGATTCATGTTTTTTGGATCCTTCATACCACAAAATATTTTTATGATACCCTCATGCTTGATTCTTGTTCTCAGGCAAGTCCTTCAGAATTATTCTTCTAAGTTTTGAAGGCATTCCTTCAGTCTCCTAGTGTCCAGTTTTGCTGTTAGGAAACCCCGTGTTACTCTAGTTGTGTTCATGCTTGATACGTGAGCTATTTCTTTCCAGAAACCTTCAGGATGTTCGCTTTATCTACTGTTTCGGATGGGTCTTTTTATTTAATGTATCTGGAACTAGGAGTCCTCTTCAGTTCGGATACTGAGACTTCAATCCTGGGAACTTCTGTGTACTTTTCTGCTCTTTTCCTGGCTGCTTTCTCTGTTTCACTTTCTAGAATTCTTCTTAGTCTTAGATGTAACATATACTAAATAATCTAATTAAAAAGTAGTTCTCTTAATTTGTATCTCTTTGTTGTACTTAGTATTATTTCTTAAACTTCATTTTTTATTCATTGAATATTTAGTTTTTTAAATCATCTTTTTACTCTCCGAACATTTCATCTGGTTCTCTTTTCCATTTCCATGGAATTCTGTTTATTGTGCTTCAGTATAATATAGACCTGTACCCCCCACCCCAGCAATCTGAATTGCTTCTTTATTTTCTGGATCCATCTCTCTCTCTTTTTTTTTTTTTTTTTTTGCGGCACCGGGGATTGAACTCATGACCTTGCGCTTGCCGGGCAGGCGCTTAGACCGCTAAGCTAGATCCCCAGCCCTGGATCCATCTCTTTTTATCTCCCGTTTCCTTTGATGTCTTTTTCCTACTGAAAGCTTTCCCTACCTGTCTTGTGATCTTGGACTAGTCTAATAACTATAAGAAAGGAATGCTAAATGTTGTTGGAAGCCTTGTGAGTTCCAGTGAAGGCTGCCACTGAGTAGATTTTGTTTTAGCATAATGGAGATTTTTCCTTTGAAGACTCTCAAGTTGGAATCTAGTCATTCTTCCAGAGAACACTCTTCTGGTATTTTGCCTGGTACAGAGGAGAGTGTAGTCTTCTGCCGTCATTTGGGACCATTGGTCACAAAGAAACTTAGGGAGCTTCATCCATTTAGATTTTCACTGAATTCCCATGAATTCAGGCTTATGCTGCTTGGTACCTTACTGGGTAAATTGCTTTGGAAAATAAGTGTTTTCTGTCAGTGATGGAGGGTACTCAGTTTCCTGGTTGTGTGGGTATGGGAAGGGACCTGTGGACTACCTCTCAATTCTGTGTTCTGAGTTTTTTTGGCTTCCTTTTCCCCTTGTGTGGCATCCTGGGCTCTGAAGGGGTGGGAGTGCCAGATGCAGAGGTGGGGACTTTCACTCTCCAGAGTCTGTCATATCCTCCACCTGAGTCACGGAATACATTACCCTTCTTGTTACCAAGTCCATTCCCATCGTTCCTCTGGAAAGGGCACTTCAGAGAAAATCTCTATTTTAGCAAGTTTTGGAGAATCAAAGAAGATAAACACATATGAGTAACCTACCTTTTAACCTCAAGTGAGCAGGCTAACTACATTATTAAATCTATATATTAGGCTTAAGAAAGCTTCAATATTTTTATTGACTATCCAATTTTTAAAAATACATATTTCTGCTTGCATTCAAGTTGTATGGGCTCCCTAGGAAAAGGTACTTTATTTTATATGATAAGAAAACTTTTATTTTGCTTCTCTGTTTTTTACCCTTTATTGCTATTCTGCTCGTCGTCTGAAAAATAGTCATCAGGCTTCTATTTAGGAGCATTAAATCAAAAAACACTATTTTCAATTTTCAAGACTTTCATTTTAAGAGAAGCAATATTTTCCAGTTTCAAATAAAGAGGCAGGGGCAGTGATAAATCTCAGCGCAGAGTTTTATCCTAGTCCAGCTTTTCTCTACTAAAGCAATTGCTTCATCTGGGCTTTGATGTGTCACCATTATTTCCAATGAGTATAAAATGACTTTTTTGATTAGAAAGATAATTCATGGAAATTTGATGTCTTTATTTAAAGCTACTTTAAATAGAATAGTGCTGAAATACTTTTCAATGTCTATTGCTTTTGATAAAAACATGGCCATGAGACTCTCATTTTTAAGAAGGTTCGTGGTTCAGTTGAAGTCTTCTGGCATTAATTTAACCTCAGTGCGCCAAATCCTCACATTCTGGGACGTGGAAGTGTAAGTGCTGTTCAGGGAGCCTGTGGACTCCAGTCGGCTGCTGTGGGGTGCATGTCACCACAAGGGGGCAGCCTTGTCATACTTTATTTTTCTCTGTTCTCGGGTTTGAAGATTTCTTGATTTCCAGAAAAGAAGCATAGAATCAACAAATGATGTATGAGATGCATGGGATAAAGTGTATTGAAAATGTGATTAGAAATGAAAGCTTTAGGAAAACTAAAATTGCCTTCTCCTGATTTTTCTCAATGTAGGTTAATTAAATGTTTTAAGATTGTAACCAATTTACAATTATTTATAGTATGTTGGCTGGAGTTGGTATCATGAAGAGTCACATTAGAAAGTGTTAACATTTAGGATGCATGGATTTGTAAATATGACCTATCTTGAATGTCTAGTATATTTCCATTTGAAAGACTGTACCTTTTAATAATGTGTGCCATAACACGCATTCAGGTCTTGCTCCTGTATTTATTTGCAGCTTTTGAGGCCACACAAAGGAACACCCTGAGAAGGTCATTTGGTCAAGCAATATCCACGTAGTGCTGTCATATTACAGAGTGACTTTGGGGAGACCTGGGTGGAAACAAACTTCCCTCAACCCACCATTTCACATTTCCTGGTCTTTCCAAATACCCACATTTTACTATAATTCTTTAATATCCCTTTGCCTGCTTTGCTTCCCTCCCCAAGAAAAAAAAAAGAGAAAGAAAGCCCAAAAATTCATTCAGTTATTGATAATAGTTCCAGATGTGTGCTTTAGTATGTGACTCAAAAGGTCTGACATTCATCCTGTAAATAAATAGGCTGTGTGCTTTTGTGTCTCAAATGATAGCTCACTGCTTCTAATGGTCACAGCAACAAGGATACAATTGTTTCTTCGTAACAGGTATGAAGGCTGGAATGCTCATCCCTGCCATTATATGCCAGGGAATGCAGGAGTAGATACAAGGCGAAAGGCTAAGGTTTCTAATCCCTGAGTATAGTCTTCTTCTTCTTCTTTTTTTTGGTACCGGAGATCAAACTCACGACCTTGCACTTGCCAGGCAGGTGCTCATGATGCTGCTGAGCTAAATCTCTGGCCTGCTGAGTACAGTCTTAAGGAGAAGACTTTCAGTTATTTGCTTAGCATTTCCTTCATGAGCTGCCATATCCCAGAGTAAGCTAGTCAGATACGGCCCCCATCCACATGAAGATCATGGCTACATTACAGGATGGTAAGGGCTGAATGTGAATACAAAATACTATTGTATTGGTCGAGATAGGCCATGTTACACTGCGCTAAGTGGTAACTTGAAGGTCTCAGCCGCCTTTCGGATGACTCCAGGAACTTGTGGCTGTTCTCATGTGTCTTGTGAGCTAAGAATGGTTTTTATATTTTTAAAGATTTGTTTAAAGAAAGGAAGAAGACAAAAACCATATGTGACTCAAAAGGCCTAAAATGTTTACACTCTGGCCTTTAACAGAAAATGTTTGTTCACCCCTGACCTCAAACAGCAATGTGTCCATCCTGCTAGAGCAAGACATGCGTCGTGTGTCAGCGTGGGAGCTGCGCGCAGACCCGGGGTGCTCAAGCCACCTCTGCACCCACTCCCATGTTGCAGGAGCAGGAAGGAGAGGACACAGCCAGCCACACCTTGGCTCCTAGGTTTTCTGCCCTGAAGAGTCACTTGTTAATTCTGCTCAGATCTGATGGTTAAAGAAAGTCAGATTTAACAATTTGAGGATGTATTCCTCCCCCGTGTGAATATGGGTGGACAGTTAACATGTTACAGTTGTCAAGCACAAGGGAAAACGTGATTAACTCTGCCTTTTGGGACCTTTGGGTGAAGAGTTAAGTAGGAAAGTTGAAAGCAGTTGAGGCAAGGGGACAGCTGATGCAAAGGATTGAAGACAGCAATATGTAGCACAACTGGGTACTACTCAGATGTGGTGAGAGGATAGGTTCCCTCAGTAGGTGGAGAACTTGAACATTATCCTTTGGCTAGTGTCTTATCTTTGAAGATGAGTCTCCAAATTATATGATCAGGTTTGGGAGGTAGAATAATTATAAAAGCAGGTGAGAGTGCATACTAGGAAAAACTAGAGACAGATAGTTTAGGAGATGTTTCAGTGAAGTTATGCCTAGGTACAAAAAGCCAGACTAACAATGGTTTAAACCATGAGAATATTTAGTTGTCTCGTAACAAGGGGCCAGGAGGCAAGCAGATCCAGGGTGGGTTTAGTAGCCACAAGGAAGTTGGCCTGGCTTAGGCCTTTTTGTTTTTTCTCTCTAGTATCCTAAGAAGATTAGCTCCTTATCCATGTATTTGTCATCTCATAGTTACAAGACGGTGAGCAGAGTTCCAGGCATCATTACCCAATTCAAAGATAGGAGAAAGGATGACTGCTAGGATAAAAGCAAACAAACAAAACAAATAAACAAAAATCTCTCATCTTCAAATGCCTGTCCCCTCAGCTTTTATCATTAAAGAATCTTTCAAAGGTCCCCAGTAGACTTCTTACTTAGTATTGGCCAAAACCAATTATATGACTATTCCTAGTTGTGTATTCCAGGCCCTATGGTAAGAGAGAAGAAATGGAGAAGGGGCAATGCGATGGCTAGTGGAGAACCTGCCCACAGTATCCGTCACTTAAGGCTCTTTCGGCTGTCCAGGAAAGACATGATGTACGTTTTGCCTATTGTAGAAGGAAAGGATATAGAGGAGGAACTAAGTTTAGAAGTTATTTGGGACAAGAATTAAAAAACTTGGTGGCCAGTTAATAACAAGTTGTGAGGCATGAGAATTCCCGTCCTTTTTGAGGGTTGAGTAATGATTGTGATGCCATTGGCAGAGAGCTATGACATATAAGGATAGGAGGCATACAATGCACAATTAAAATATTATGTCTTTCGCTTGGTTAAAATCCTTCAGGTAGCTCCCTGTAACATTTAGGATAAAGTTTAGTTTCCTTGGATTGCCCAAGGCCTTTTGTCATGATCTCCACCTTGCCCCGTACTCTGTTCTCATGACCTGTGCAGGCCAAACGCTGGTGATATACCTCTGGGACTTCCAGCATTGCATTCCTCTGCCTGGAATGACTTTCCTCTCTTCTGTCACTCCAGTTGGATGCTATTTCTCTAGGTGGTACCTTTGATGTCTACATCCGATTTCCTCCACTTCCAGGCTTACCTCTCTCATAGCACATAGGACATGACATTGAAACCCTTTGTTTGTTGTTATGTCTTCCTTGATGTAAGGGAAACCAATATCTTCGACTTTGTTTCTCTGATAGCACTTAATTAATATGTGTTTGATAAATGGGTAGTGCCATGGTTTAGATCAAGAACTTGGCCTTTTGGGAGTTGGAAGTTGGAGGGCTTATGGAAGTTGATTGAATCATGGGGGCGATTTGGTTGACTTCCCGTTAGGAGGTAGGGTTTGGTCAGAAGAGGTAGGTCACTGCAGGAAGGTGTGTATTGCTCCCTGATTCCTCCCTCCTCTCTCTGCTTCCTGGCTGCTATAACTCAAGCACCTTTCTTCACCTAGGTCCTTCCACTATGTTGTGCCTGCCTTAGAGCCAGCTAACTATGAAAGGGCTGAGACCTCTGAAACTAGAATCCAAAAAAAAAACCTCTTTTCCTTTAAGTTGTGGGTGTTTGATATTGTGTCTTGGCAACAATAAAAGTAGCTAAGACAGGTAGAAAAATGAATAAGGAAATGAATGAATGAGCAAATGAACAAAAACCCATCCAGGTGGAAATATTGAAAATCCATTTAAAATGGGGAATAATGATGGAGGGAATGCCTGAAATGTTGTCTGAAAAGGGTGTTTAATGAAAAAGGAGTTGGGAACTAGCACTGGTGTGTAAAATTGGGTGTGCACACGAGTAAAGCACCAGCAGTTCCCACTGTCATCTCAGCAAACAATGACCTAAAGGAAAGGTTTTACTTTCCTAATGCTACTAAAGTTGAGAAATCAAGTCAAATTTGACCTACCTTGTACTGCAAGAATTCTTAAGATTTTGATTGTTTTTCAGAGGATTATAGGACTTTGATTGTTATTTGACTAACTTGCTGCTGAGAAATTTATAATCATATAGGAAAAATGAATTAGTATTGCACTTCTAATAGAGATAGAGAGCTCAAACTCTGCATAAGTCTGCACATGCACATCATTTGTATACCTGAAAAATATCCTGGTCAAAAAGGTATATAAGCCAGGAGTAGTAGTACAGATTGGGAATCCCAGCAGTCTGGTAGGCGGATGCAGGAGGATTACAAGTTTGAGCCCAGTTGTGGCAATTTAGAGAGACACTGTCTCACAAACAAACAAACAAAAAACCTGGGAATACAACTCAGTGTGAAGACCTTGGTTCAAACCCCATATCTGCCAATAGAGAAAGTGTATGATGATTTTATGGCTTTTATGTATCTCTTCACCTACCATGCTTTGAACCTGTTGTTATGATTTGCCTCCCATTAACCAGAAACGATGTCTTTTTAGCTCCAAGCTGACACAGAACCTTATTATTAAAAGATGACAGTATTGAATCATTTGAACTGCATACTCTAGTAGCATTTGTTGTGGGAAAGATAGCCACGAGATTTTTCTCAGTCAACATATTATTGCCTATATGTTACCAAGAAAATAAGAATATTCTCTTTTACATAGTTGCCTTGCAT
This sequence comes from Cuniculus paca, assembly GCA_004365215.1. NCBI lineage: Eukaryota > Metazoa > Chordata > Mammalia > Rodentia > Cuniculidae > Cuniculus > Cuniculus paca. The sequence continues at coordinate 2,984 of RJWT010046680.1, read as the reverse complement.
TGTTATTTGGTCTTGTAAAATAAGGAGGAAACATTGAAGGAAATTCAATCAGTTCTAATTTCCAAAATGTTTGAAAAAATTCTTCTGCCTTTTGTGGGGAAGCTTCAGAACCAGGAAAGCTGATGGCATAGCCCCCAATTTGAAGCCAGAGTCTAAGAGCTGTTGGAGCAAGTCCCAGGAAGCCAAACACCAAAGAACCTGGAGCTGTGGTGTCCAGGGGTAGGAGTGTGGCGTGGGGAGGTTTATGAATATAATGTAAGAGTGTCCCTGACTGATCCTAGCACATCAACTTTATATTCGTTCTTTATGTAAAGTGCTACTATTCTTATTAATAATAAGTGTTAAGCCCCACACTGAAAAATGATTTTAGAAGGATTCTCATTTAGTTAGGACCTTAGTTTTTGTAAGATCTCACCATTGATAGATGTTTGTGAGCTGATGTTTGTGTTGCCTAGACAGGAAGTGACCTAGAATTCAGAAAGCATTCTCATTTTGGTATTGCAGCTCCCTGTCAGTTAAATTAGTAAATCACATTGTGGTTGAGAGGAGAAAATACCTTCTTTCTGCTTCATTCAGGTTAGTGTCTGCCTGGAGAAGTAAGCTTGGGACAGTGGAAAATGGCATGGTGTAAGGGCCCCTGGTCCACCAGCTCCTTTCCTTTGTTTAGGAAGCTTCATTTTAGACTCAATTAGCATCCCACTTGTTGAATTAGCAATAATAATATGAATAATAGCTAAGCTTCATTTGAAGGAATGTCAAGAAGGAGTTTGGGGGCAGACTAGAAATTTGACTGTCAAAGGAGAAGGTACTCTGTCGAGGAAAACCCAAACATCTTTCTGGAAAACTTTCTATCCCCATTGGAGCCCTACAACAGAGGTTGTCACTGGACCCCTTGTTGCTCTGGATACACACTAACTGAGGCAACAGAAAGAACAATGCTGTAAATGAGATGGGGTTGCAAGGTGAGATCTTTATTCTTGTGTAGTATGTGGTTGTGCTCCAGTAGACCCCTCTGTCATTGCCTGGTGTTGCAGGACTTTCAAATGATTCCTTCTTGAAATTGTCAAGGTCATTCTTTGTTTGCATTTTACTCAGGGTATTTTAAAATGCCAAATTTTTTAGATATTCATTGAAGGAAAGGAGCAATCACATATTGTTACATTTTTTGAGCATTCATTATGGGGTGAAAGGGTATATATGTCTTAGCTCATCCAATACTTTGAGGCATATTTTCATCTTTATAGATAATGAAAAGGTTAGGGAAGTTAGAAGTATTGTTTAAATCACCACTGACAGTGCCAGGAACAAACTCTGCTTACTCTCAGAGCTCATCTAACCAAGCGTCTATGTATTTGAGGTGGAGAGAAAGGCATGTTTAGGGGAACCAACATGCTGAGTTGTGTGCTGTGAGAGATTGAATGGCTTTGTTGGACTAGACGTTTTAAATTGGGCACTGATGAAAGAAAGCAGTCTTCCAAGCATGGCTGTGGGGTCTGGCATGGTCTGGCTGTACCTCCAACTCTCTACCCTTCTACCATGATGCTCTTTCATTTCCTCAGTGGATCACACTTATTTGACCATGCGGCCTTTACACATGTAGCTTACTTTTTGCAGACGTCTCTTCTCCACTTTCTCCTCTTATCCTAGTTAACTTCAGTCTATCTTCAGAAGCGTTTTGCGATCAACTCTTTCCCCTATATGACTCTCTCATAATATCACCCATATACCTGTCCTTTAAAGATTACATCAAACTATAAATGTACTGGTTCCTAAGGTCTATGTCAATGTAGATGGTTTTAGACTTGCTTATTTTCTTTAGTGCTTAGCCAGTATCTGGAATATAGGTCTTTAATGTTGGACAAATGAGTGAATTGATGAGTAGATGGACAATCTTGGAGGCTAGACAAGGCAGTTGGAAACTTTACAAAGGAGAGCAATGAAGAGCCCTTCGGATACTGTGCTGGCATGCTGTAGTGAAGATGGATTGGTGGGCTTGTTCCATTGTCAAATATTCTGTAGGATGGATTAGAAGAAAAAGCCTTCTAATGATATACATCCTGATTATTGCAGGAGGAGGGAAAAACCTGGGATCCTGGCACATTTAAACTTGAAATCAAAAGAAGGTTCAGTGTCAAGAGCTAGTAAGGGAATAACTGGCTAGGAGGCAGAGAGTAAAGTAGAGATTTCAAGTTCAGGAAATGGGGAAGATGAAATGTCATCTGCTGTAATGTGATATCCCTGACAACCATGAACAAGGAGCTGAGTCTTGAGAGGGAAGTGACAGGTGCTTTGTTAGACTACAGGAGAAACCCCAGACTTTGGTTTGGCTGTGAATTTGAGAGTTACTGACTCACAAGTAATGGGCAAAAGCTTACAAACAGCTGAGTTCCCTGGGGACAGGGATGAGAATACCTTACATCTGTACAATATTTCAAAGGGCTTCTCATCTATTTTCATGTTGTTGTAGGAGCAACCTTTTTATTAGTTTTATAGGCCATTTTTGAAAAATCAGAGTAGCTGAGTGATATATCCAATGTCATAGAGATAGTAAATGACAGAACAAGAATCCAGGGACTCTACCAGGCACTGGACAGCTTTTCCACGTGAAGGATGATAGCTGCCGATTGCAGTGTGAACATGCTAGTTTTTAAACATTTCCTGTGTTGTGTGTTCTATCAAAGTAAAGTTGTTTTTTAACCCTATTTTTTCATAACATACTGTGTGTAAAATGTTTCATGTTGTCATCTATGAATTCCTATTATAGCACACGAATGCTTTAATGACCACAGTTTCTGAAATAAGTGCTTTTCTTCTTCAAATATGATCAAAATGAGGAAATAGTTGTAGAAATATTTCCTGTGACTACCAAAATCTTCCAAGTGGCCAAGCAGTATGAATTTTTGCTCTCTGTAAGAATATTTCTCAAACATCTGTATTTTTTCAGACATCTGTCTATGTTTTGGTCATTATCTAAATTAATTGGA
>RJWT010046679.1:0-11420 GCA_004365215.1 Cuniculus paca | reverse complement strand
TGCATCTCCAACATTTTTTGAATTTCATTTCTTTTCTTTTCTCTTTTCTTTTTCTTCTTCTCCTCTCCTTCTTCTCCTTCTCCTTCTCCTTTTCCCCCTTCTTCTTCTTCTTCTTCTTTCTTCTTCTTCTTCTTCTTCTTCTTCTTCTTCTTCTTCTTCTTCTTCCTCTTCTTTTTTTTTTTTTTTGGTCTTTTTTTGAGATGAGGTTTTGCTATGCAGTTCAGGCTGGCCTGGGGCTCATGGTGGTTGGTTTGTGGAACGTGTTCTGCTTCCCTGTGCTTTAATGCCCATTTCTGCCTTGATCTTATGTGGTATCGGAAATTCTGCTGCATTTCTTGCTTGAGTGGAAGCATTAATATCATTAAAACTACAAAGGTGCCAGACAGGCAAACTAGTAGGACGGTCAGGTGCATGTGCGAAAACTGGGGCCAGTCATTCTGCAGCTCCCACCTGCTCAGCGCGTTCCCCTTTGATGTATCGCAGCAGCCAGGGATCTCGTATCTGTGACGGACTCTCCTGGTTTCACATATTCTTGAATATAATCTTGAATTCCACACGTTTTGCAGTGATACCTAGGAATCTTTGGCGGAGCTGGGATTTTTGGTAGTGAGAGTTTTTCCTTAAAAGCCACAGTGCCTTATTTTATATTCTGGTTCAAATTCCTTAAGAACTGTGACAACTCCAGGATATTTTCATGCTGGTATGAGAATACATGTGAGTTGGTTCCTTTTCTCTCACTGCTGAGACAAAATACTCGACACCCAAAGTTAAGGAAGGAAAGGTTTATTTAGCTCCCAGTTTGTGGAGTTTTCAGGGGAGCCACGGAAAGCTCAAGGTGTCCTGGACAGGACACAATAAGCCGGATGCCCCTGGGGGCCACCTCCCCGTAGGGTGTGGCTCTCACCACCCTTGATCTTACCACCTTCAGAAAGCAGCATGACCCCTAAGCTTGAACAAAGCTCCCCAAACCTTGGTCTCCTGGCCACCTCCCAGGCCAACTCACCTGGGGCCCAGGCCTGGTGGCACCTGCACAGCATGGCCTGGGGCTTCTGCAAACTCCCGCCTGGCCCCCTAGCCTGTTCCCACTTCCCAGGCCTGGGCACCACATGGACAGCGAGGGCCCAGCTGGCTTCTCGTGGCAGAACTCTAAACAGGAAAGGGTTCAGAACTCACAGTGTAATGCAGACCCCGGGGCCAGGAGGTGGGGGGATTTGAGAAATGGACAACTATGCACCCTTGATCAGGAAGGGGAGATCCAATTCTTAAAAATGTCTCCTATGTGACAGAGCTGCAGAGAAAAGGCATGGAAGGAGGGAGGAAAAGCCACAGACGTGTACAGAGGAGATTAAATCTGGTGCCCCTAACCAGGTTTGGGGGTTCTTCACGGTTTAGCCTGCCCTTCTCTTCCAGTTGTTGCCCTGTCTCTATTATGCTGTGTGCTAGAATGCAGGAGAGTACATTGCCCTATTCCAGAACCTACAGTGCTCGATATTTTGAGGGGAAATTTATTTTAAACATATGATGTTTTTCTGCATCTATACCCACTAGCTAAAGAAAATATAAAATACCTTGAGTAAGGCTGAGTTAGGGAAAGAGGAATACACCTCATTAGGGAGGGGGAGAACATTTTAGAATGGTTCCTATAGGGGAAAAAGAGACAATTTTGGCCAATTCTAGTCCTTTGACCAAGTAACAGGTACAGAGCAAACCCCACCCTTTCCTTGAATACAGCACCACCTCACTGCCTATTTAATTTGACCGGGAACAGCCCCTTCTTGGCCACTGCTGAGTGAGTGCAGAAAGGTAGTGTGCGCTCCTGCAGAAAAATGCAAAAAACCCACGCACAAGGGACAGTGCCACTTGCTGGAGCGGGCTCTGCTTTGGGGCTTTGGTCCGTATCTAGGAGGATCCCCTTCCGCTCTGCGTTCATGAGCTTGCTGCCTTTCCATCAAAGGCCACTACACCCGGTCATGGCTTATTTAGCTTCGGATACACTGGCTGGTGCATGTGGTTTTAACTTTTTTAGTTCTCTCCCTTACCCTGCCCCCCAGTACTGGGGATTGAATCCAGGATTGAACTTCACACTAAGGTATATCACCAGTCCTTTTCTCTATTTTTAATTTTGAGACAGGGTCTCACTAAGTTCCCTAGGGTGGCCTTGAACTTGCCGTCTTCCTGTCTCAGCCTGCCGGAGAGAGGGACTACAGGCATGCACCATCGTACCTGGCTCATTCATTCATTTTTGCTTAAGTCTGTGACCAAGTCCAGACTTCTCCTGCCTTGGCCACCACTACCTGCCAACAGTAACAATATGTGGCTTAAAGAAAGACCAGACTTGTGTCATTGTGTTTGACTTGAATGCGGATGTCCTGTGGACAGTTCTTTAGGGTGGTGTGGAGAGGATGGTTTGTTTTCTGGTTTTTATAATACGGTGTGTGCAATTTAAATCATCGGTTAAGAAGATAGTGGTTTCATCTTTGTTAATAAAGGATCTTCTGTGCTATGGTCAGTATACTATTTATTTTAAACTTAGGGTGACCACTTTCTCTTTCAGGAGGTGAACACTAAAAAGTGACTGAAATGCAATTGTCTCGAAAAACAAGTTATGATTTAGTAATTAAACAGATGCCCCATCCTAATACATATATTGGGCAAATATGTGCTGGGATGATGCTTTACATCATAAATAGTCTGTACAGCTTTACAACCAATGTATCCAAACTCAAACAGGTTGTATAGTTTTAAATCTTCTGCCATTTTATTGATCTATATATGGTATCGAGAAACATTATCCAACAGAACTTTAAACCACATACATCATTTTAATTGTTCAGTAGCCCAATAATAAGTGTAAAATAAGCAAGCAAAATATAATAATATTTTTGACTCTGCAAATCCAATATATTATTTCAGTATGTCCTCAGTATTTTCAAAATTAACAGTTTACTTTTTTAACTAAGTCTTTAAAATATTTTGTGTATTTTGCATTCATTGCATGCCCAATTCAAACATTAAATTATCATTTGAAGTACTGCATCTATATTTAAATGTTGGAGAATACAGTATGTAGAAAAATGACAACTATCATAGGGTTTCAAATTACATCCCTGGAAAACTGGAATCTACGGACTGTATGTACCGCTGGTATCTCCCAATGTTAAAGATGAACTTAGGTCAGTTTCAAAGAGGTGCACGCACTTGTCTACTGAAAAACCATGTGTCATCATTACAGGTGCTGGTAAAATAGAAACAGCCCAAATGTCCAGTAAGAACAGAAAGGGAAAATACATTACAGTGTCTTCATGGAATGCTGCGCAGGAAAGAAGTAAACCAACTCTAGTTGCAAAGTACAATGTGGATAACCTCACACAGAACAGTGAATGAGAGAATTCAGACTCAAAGGCATCTGATACTGTGTGACCATGCTTATCTGCAGGAGCAGACATGTGCATGCTGCAGGATGGAAGACTGCAGTTCTCCAATGTCTGAAAAGGGAGCAGTAGCTGTGAGCAGGCGTGAGAGGGACCTGGGTGAGAGGCACTGGCAGTGTTCTGTTTCTTGACCTAAATGATGGATATGCAGGTTCGTTCACTTTGTGATAGTTCATTAAACTACGTGCTTATGTCTTACAGGTTTTCTATGTACACAGACCTTAGTTAAAAACTGTAAAAGTAGAGGCTATTCCAGTCAATATGACAACTTATACTGAGTATATTCAGTGTTAATTTCCCATTCAAAGGGTAAAATCACTCCACTGAGGGAAAAATTCATGGCATGCAAGTTCCCGGTATATGTTGGATTTTGTTAGATAACTGTAGAATTTGCTCCTATGGTTAAAGGTATCACAGCTTGTCAGTTGCCAGGCTGTGCTTGATGCTATTGTTACTGCTAACGGTACTACTTTAGCCAGGATGTCATACTTGTTATAATTAGTTTTTTTCCCCTGTATGACAACACTGTGATGGTGTGGGGTCATAACCTCACCATAGTCCAATACCAAAGGACTGAGTCCTGAGCCAAATGGATAACAACTTCTCATCCTTAATACTTTAGGAAGGTAGGTTCTTGGGATTGACACAAAGATTGAGAACCACCTACATCTAGAAGACATCCCTAAGGATTGGACATTTCCTAGGGAAGCCTTGCTACCAGAGATAAAGCTGCCTACCACAAGAAATTGACAAGCATCAACACAGAAAACAAAACAAAATTAAAAAATAGATAACAGAAAATGACAAGGCACAGAAGCAAAATGCAACCCCAGACTCCCAGCCCACCCAGAACAAGTCCAGTGCACAATAAGGTAGAGGAAATTGGAAGCCAATTTTCCATTCAAAGATGAAAGAAGAAAGGCATTTCCATAATTCAAAAATTTAGAGAGAAGAGCAGAGAGGAGATAGCTCAGTGATAGAGTACATGTTTATCATGTACAAGGCCATGGGTTCAGTCCCCAGCATCCAAGAAAAAATTATACGCAATGTATAATATCATGACAAATTGGCTCCAAAGAGAGATTTCAATATATTAAAATAAGACCACAGATTTTTGGGAGCAAAACACTTATGGTTATACTCAGACTTTGATACTTGTTATGTGACCTAATCAAGTGTGATGGCATTGTCCCCCAAATACTTTTTTCTATACTGTCCTTGAACAAGGTGGGATTGAATGTCTCAGCCTCCCCGAAGTCAGGTACCATGTGACTAATTATAAGTGCGAGTCAAAATCGCAAATATATATGTTAAAGGGAACATATAAATGTTTGAAAGGATAATGAAGTCAGTAGATACTTTGTTACCTGAAAGAACCAAATGGTATTCTAGAACTGCAAAACATGGTGCCTGAAGTTGGAAATTAATTAGCTAGTTTTAAAACAGTCTGTATGCATTAGAAGTTGGGATGAGAGACTCAGTTAGTAGAAAATATTCAAACTGAATCACAGAAAGAAAAAAATAAAGCAGCAGAAGAAATCTGTGCAGGGAGGGGGACATAGACAGAAGTTCTAAAAACCTATGAAATTGGAGCCCAAGAAGAGGAGAGGGGTAAGGGCACAACAGAACAGTCTCTGAGCAGCCCTCAACACAGAGGGCAACCTGTCCCTTCTCTTCCCAAGTCCTCTTCTGACGCTTCCTTGTGCAGGGGCTAATTGGTGACCCTTCTGAAATTTTGTGTCAATATTTTAAAGGTGCAAATGTGCTTTTTTCCTGCCACATGCTTTCTGTACACAAAAAACTTCAAGCTGCATCCCTCTTCCACTTCTTTTGGAGAGATTGCCGAATGAATTCCCCTAGTTGTATGAAGCTTAAGGCTTGATGCTGGTCCATGGCTGTATCACCCTGAGTGCATCCAATCTCATCTTGTAGGAGACGACCTGGGTGACTCCCCTTGAATGCAGAGCAATTGCTTTGGCATTAGTTAAACCCAGCCCTGTCTCCATGTACTGATGTGTGCAGAGCAGGCTATGCTATTTCCTTCTCCCTGCAATTGGCTCCAAGCAATGCAAATAAGGCTAGCCAAGGTACTGATGTGTAATCCTTGAGGCCAGCTGACAGCTTCCTGTTTCCTCACACTGTGTTCCCTATAAATGGTTGAGCACAGTGGGGTGGCAGAGCCAAATAGCTCCAGGAATGTCAACTGGGCTCCAGCCACAAGATAAGAGGCTATGACTTCCCAAGGCACAAAAGTTCACAGATTAGAAACTAAAGCCACAGCCTCCTAAAACCATTCATCTGCTACCCCAATCGAGTTATGCAGACTGGTGTTTCTGCATATCTGTCTTCCTGCATATTGCAAAGGTGCTTGCTCTCCACCTGGCCAGCTCAGCTCACCTTGCTCACATAATTCCTGCCATCCTCACTGTCACTCATCCTCAAGCCACTCTCTTTTTCAAGAGATCATAAATTCTGGGGGAGGTCTTGGATCAGGGCCTTTGCTCCATGTATCTTCACCTGAACCGAACTCAGGACCCCTTGGTTGCCCATAACTTTAAGTAGATCTTAGTGTCTTTATTCTCACTGGGGGTTGCACTGGAGGTGGTAGATTGGAATTAACTTGCTGGGACTCCAATAATGTTTCAATGGGATTACAAATATAAACTTTCTGGATGACAAGGAGGATGAGATAAGGGATTGCAATATTATAAAGAATTACAATATTCAATATTGGGATTACAATATCATCTGATCTTGGAAGCTAAGCAAGATTGGTCCTGGCTCGTGTTTAGAGTGACTGTTGAGAAAGTTCAAGAGAAGCAACTGGCAGACGAAACTAACAGGAAACAATGTTTAAGGATCTATTTTACATGCTTTAGAAGGCTAAATTATGCTCATGTAATAAATGAGTCAACAAAGAATACAACTTTATTTATTCAGTATGTGAAAGGTTTCTGTCCTAATAGATTGCTGGACATTACAGCAGTGGTGTAGCCAGACCACCAGCCCCTCCCTCCCTGATTACAGGTTCCTCCTAATTACCAGAATTCCCATGTCACCAGTGCCCACCCCCAAGTGCCATCCCCTTTCATTTGGAATACTTTAAAAGCCCAGTGGAGACTGCACCTTGTGGGGAAAATCGCCAAACCACCTAGGCAGAACGTTTTTCCCTCCGTGTCCTCAACCCCTCCCCCCAATAAATTCTTCCCTTGGGTAAATCCTGCTTTTCCACTGCGCGGAGTACTCTAACTTTTGTTTCTCTGCGCCACTCTTAAAATAACCTAACAGTATGTACATGAGAAGTAAACTTCATTAATTTTGGACTTCAGTGACCGTGGTCTTTGGAACGCATTGAGTAGAGACTTCAATGCATTTGTTAGAAAAGAACAATTAAAAGTGCATGTAAGTAAAATGTGTTTTTTACATTAAAAAATTTCAAGACTAAGTTAGCACAAAGATAGTACAAGAAAGAGATAGCAGAGCAGATAACAGAGGCACAGAAAAAGTGGGGTTGAATAACAAGTTGGAAACTGGCTCATTGCAAAGATCAGCAAGAGACAGATGTTTAGTAAGGGTAATGAAGAGAAAAGCACGGTACAAACACAAGAACGAAAAGGACCATACGCCCTGTCTTGGTTACTTTTCTCTCATTGCTGAGACACAATGCCCAACACCCAAAATTAAGGAAGGGAAGGTTTATTTCTTCCAGTTCTTTTTCTATTCAAGAATAAGAGAAAAGTATAAATGGTGTCTCTGGCTGCAATGTAAGAAGAAAAGGAAATGTGGGGTATTAAGTATTAGAATAAAAGAATCCAAGCTAATTGTTCACGTGTGATATTTAGAAAATTCAAGAGAAGCAACTGGCAGACAAAACTAACAGGAAACAAGTGGTGTGAGGACAGCTGGGCCCTGCTGGCATGCAGGTCAGCTGCAGACATGGTTCCCAAGCTCAAACTATAATTTCAGTAGCACTGTTTTTGAGATTTCCAAAAATCTCCAAAGGAAAACTATACATTTCAAAAAGCATTTAGCCATGCAATTAGGTACTTTCACCTAATTTGTCAGTTGGAAATGATCAATCTACAGTCACATTTGGTATATAACTCATGTTAAAAAGGCAAATATCATGAGAGAAATCTAATAAAATTTTTATATTTCCTTCCTGCAATGAAAATGTTCAATTTCAAATCATATACTTATAGACTGATATTAGTGTTTTACAACCCCTATGTGCATTTTCAAAGATGAATTCTCATTACAGAGCAGAATAAATACGTAAACATTTTTACTTTATTTTGATGATAGGGAATACTTTGAACCTTAATTAGGAAAACTGTTTTCCCCCCAGAAAGAATTCTATTACTAAAAGAAAGTATTATTGCTATGTTTTGAGTTTCATTGATAAAAACTCTATAGCCAGGTGTGGTGGCACATGCCTATGATCCTAGCATTCAGGAGGCTGAGGCAGGAGGGTCACTGTGAGTTCAAGGCCAACCTGAACACATAGTGAGGACCTATCTTAAAAAATATAGATAAATACTCTATAAAAATCATTTTTTTCTTGTTGTACAAGCACCTGCATAATATCCTCCAGTTTTCTTCTTAGCCTGCAATGCCTAAAACATTTACTGTCTATCTTTTTACAGAAAAAAGTTGCTAATTTCTGGTCCAGCCAGTTACCTATACCAAACAATGTCTTTTTAAAAATAATTTAATTTCTGTTGCGAGACTCCTGCTATTTCTTTCCCGCCATCCTACATTTTTTCTTGACATGCTTCTCTGTATTGTACATATGTAGTGAGCATGCATTTATAAGTTGTTGCCAACTGCGGATGATGTACCATCTCCTTGCATGAGTTCTTTTATGCCCATTTACCCAGTTACCTACATAAACTGAGAGGAGTCATATTAACATTTGGACAGGACTAAGTGGGAAGTCTGAGAAAGGATCAAGGTCAAGGATTTGGAGTGACTCGGAAATGTCTATTAAGATGGGCACACATCTTAGGTGTCAGAAATTTATTGATCCACTAAAGAGCACAGCTGTAGTCTTATGACTCATCGCTTGTCATTTCATAGTCAGTCACTCTTGGCTCCTATGTAGCTGGGCTTCTGTCTGCAATACTACATGAGTGACTTCCAGTATATCTTGTATATGAGGAATCTAAGGAAAGAAAGTCCTTTTCTCCTCCTCTCCTTAAAAGGACATACTGTACATGCAATTATGTGGGTAAACTATCACCCATGCAGTTATGTGTGAAAACAAATTGTACTATACGTTTCTGTTAGTTTCTTAAGCATGAATTTCCTTGTGCATGTCCATGGAAGTCACTTTAAACTGCCTTTTAAAGTACCTACTCGTACAAGTTGTGTAGTCAGTCCCTTATCCAAAATACTTGGGTGCAGAGGTATTCCAGATTTTGGAATCTTTTGGATTTTGGAAAATTTACACAAAGACTTTGCTGGCTTAGCATTCCTAATTCAAAAACCTGAAATACAAAATGGTGTCATGTCAGCCCCCAGAAAGTTTCAGATTTCAAAGTCTCTCGGATGCCGGATTTTTGGATTGGGGATGTTCAATCTGGAGCATTAAGATGGTTCATTAGTTACTAAATGTATTATTGAAGATCATGTTGCAGCGAGGCATGTGCAGCATCTCAATGTTAGCCTGTTTTTCATGGTGTATTCTGAATTCTTGTTTATCTTGCTTCTGTTTGCCTGAAGGAAGCTCTGTCAGTTACACTCGTCAAACTGCTAAACTCTAAACATGATGAGATGGAGGAATTTCTATTTTATCTTTATGCTTACTTTTTAATTTGATATTTTTAATGACTGAAACATTCTTTGGAAATGCCATCGTTTCTACTTATTGGTGTTCTTCTGGTGTTTCCGCCCCTAATGATGACCCATTACAGGCTTGCAGTTGCAGACTGAGTCACATCTGACCAAAAAGAGCTATGAGCAGATTCTGCAGGACGTCAGCGCAGTGCGTCAGAACGAACCACTCTTGACCAAGGCCGCGTGTATTTGTTGTCACCGGAGGAGATAAATGTAAGTTTACGGGCTTTCTCTTATGAATAGAACAGCATAACTGCAAGCCTGTCAGTCGAGTTAATTAAAGGGTTAACGTTGTGTGCGTGTTGCCGTTTCTGTTTGGGTTGGGAATGTTCTATATTTCTTCTTCTGATGACACAAAGTGAGCTTGCCTGTCTAATAACGATTGCTTAAGTCGTACTGACAGAAATTTAGGAAGACAAAGGACAAAGTGTTTTGCATGAATCTTGGAATTTTAAATCCCTATAAGAAATGTTAAAGTTTTAAAGAACTTCTGATTACATTAGTAGCTGTGGTGTACTCGGTTTGCGAACTGATAATTTAAATCATTGATCTTCTTGCTCTATTATCATTTGTCATCTTTGTTTTGGAAATATTGAAGAAACATTAAAACAGATTAATAGATAAGCCATAAGTAGCCCTTCCTTTCTTGTGGCTTGCTGAAATCCTGTGAAATGAAATGTTTTCAGCTGGACTGAGTGTAGAGTAGGACTGAAGATTGACCCCAAGGAAGGGAGCAGATGTTGGTTGGACCAAGTCCACAAATTCATTTTGCTGCTTGTTTGTTCCACTAAAAAAACCTATTTTCTACTCTAATTTCTGATGCCTTTTCTCTTGTCCCTTGATCCAGTCTTTTATTAAAATGCATTTTTAGTTGGCAAAAATTGTGGGGGTTTTTTGGTACTAGGGATCCAACTCACGACCTCACGCTTGCCAGGCAGGTGCTTAAAAAATTGTGTATTTTATGGTGCATAATGTGTTCCAAATTATGGAGACATCATAAAGTGGCTAATTTGAGCTGATTAGCATATGTTTATCATTTTTGTGGAGATAGCACTTAAAAATCGACTTTTAAAATTTCTCTACAAATTTCAAGAATGCAATGCACTGTTATTAGCTACAGTCATTATGTGATAAGCAGATCTCTTGAATAATCTCCTGTTTTATGAAAATTCTGTATCTTTGCAGCAGCATCTCCCCAGGCTGCCTCCTGTGCTCCTCCTCTGAGCTAAACTGTTCTGGTAATGACCAAACCTTAATTACTGCGCCTTAGAAGTGGGATTTCTGACAGGGGCTGGACCTGCATTGCCCGCTGGAGCGACCCTCTTCTCCAGTCTTATTTTCTGAGCTAAACTTGACAATCTATCTCTGATGAGAAGTGGTCTTAATTACTACAGAGTTTCATGATTAATTGTAACCCTAAGAGAGGCAGAAAATGAACATTTAATGTTTGAGATTGTGAACATATTTTCAGGATTTTTTGTTTTGTTTTGTTTGTAAATCTTTAGATCTCCAATTTTGACAAGTTCCTGCAGTAAAACAGCTTCAGGGAAAATGTACCCTAATAAATCAAGTTAAGATAATAATTTAGGTAGAAAGTAAGATAAAATTTTAGACAGAAAGTTAAGCTAGAAATTAAGATGGAATGCAGGGCAGAAGTTTATTCCAATGTTTGTTACTATACCTGGGGATTAGGGAAGGGGGCGATATTGAAAGGTAAACTAAAGCAGTGGGGTTGGCAGAGGGAGCAGAAATCAGCTGAGGGGAGAGACTAATTTGGCCAAGTGTATCAGGTGAAATGGTAAACGTCCCAGTTGAACCAATGTTACAGCAGCGTGTTTTAGTCAAGCAAAACCGTCTTCTCACACATCCACCTGTAGCTAATACTCATGGCTACTGGTTCAAATCTTTTGGAGCAACTGGATAAAACAGTGCCAGCAAAATATTTGCCCACATGCAGAAACATACTGTATAGGCATGAGATTCATTTGGTTTTGCCCAAGCAGAGAACCTGTAAGACTTAAAATTATTTAAATGCTAGTTAACACAGTTAAAAATATTTATTAATATACAGTGATATAGAAATGTAAGTACTGGTTGAACTGATGTGTGCATGCGTGAATGTTACCCTGTTATGTTCTCTGTCTGTATACA
>RJWT010046678.1:0-11421 GCA_004365215.1 Cuniculus paca | reverse complement strand
GGATCTTACTACATAATACACACGGGCCTCTAACTTACAATCTTTTTGCCTCAGTTGCCTGAGTCTATAGATGGGACTACATGTGTTTGCCACCACACTCTGCTCTAATTCACATTTTAAAAAGGTAACTCTGGTGGTTGCTAAGTCCTTTCTTTGGGTGGATACAGTGTCTGTCATTATCTGACTGCTTGATGCAAGTTATAGGGCACTATTCTCTGGCACTGTGGCCTACATCTTCACAGACCAACTGAAAGAAGACTGAATACAAACTGCTTTTCTTAAGTGACCATGGGTGTGGAGATGGGGCTGAGGGCTTGCTCTCTGTGGTGCTTTGTTAGTGAGAATGTCTCTAGTAGAGGAGGTTTCTGGGAGTGCAGAGCTTAGGACCTAGGTGAAAGATGACCCTACTCATGGACTGCATTAAAGATATTTTGTCCCCACTTAGTTTCTTCATGAAGGTTCTTTGAGACTACAGGTTATGTGACTCCTATCCTGGTTTCTTGGTACTTCACTCACCAAATCTTTTGGGTACAGATTGTCCTTGGAAGAGAAGGCCTACACAGGGGAGAAACACATAGAAATATTCATATAGCTATATAAGCCCCACAAAAATTGGTATGGTTTATATCTAGTTATTCCTCAAGAGCCTTGGCAGGACTTTTTGACTGTGATTAGATTATGAGAGCAGTATAGCTACTGTGCTTTTAGGAGGTTGGGACAGGTTCTGAAAAGGTAGGTCACCATGGACATGGCCTAGAAGGGTATAGCACCCTCTCCAACTCTCCCCTTTGCTCTCTTGCTTCCTGTCTCCTGTGAGGAGAGTAGCTTTTCTCTATCCAGGCCCTTCTTCTATGATGCTGACCATGCAAGGACTGAAACTTCTAAACATTGAGTCAAAATAATCCTCTCCTCCTTTAAGTTGTGGGTATATTTTGTTGCAGCAACAATGTAGTGACTAAGACAGCTTTTGCTACTAGAAAAGTGGGGCCATTGCTGTAACTATTACCTGACCATGTGGTTGGTTCAGAAGCGTCTGGAACTGGTTCATAGGAAGAGTTTGGAGAGGTTTGGAGATACATGCTAGAAAAACCCTGGGATGCTATTAGCTGAGCTTGATGGGAGATTCAGGTTAGACCTCAGCAGACCTAAATGCTGATAAAAAGGCAGACTAAGGAGATTTCAGTTGACCAAAATATGGATAAAGAGCAGGCTAAGGAAATTTCAGTCGATACAAAGCAGGCTAAGGAGATTTCAGTTGAGAACAAGGATTGCATTGGTAGTTAGACTCCAAACCTTGTGTGCTATGTGCTGACAGAAAATTTGCCTATGTTTTACTCATGTCCTGAGACTTTGTGGGGGCTCTGATTAAGGGTAGTGGACTAATTAATCTGGCAAAGGAAATTTTAAGGTAGCCCAGTGTTCAGGCTGTGGCACGGTATTTCTAGCAGCTTTTAGCCAAGTTTATACTGAAAATTGAGAACAAATAGTACAGCTGAATGATTTTTAAAACTTTTCTATTTGGCCAGAAAGGAAGCTCCAGTACAATTGGGGCCTGCAAAATTGGAGTGGAGGGATTGGTTGCTGAAAAGATTAGCATTAAAAATAAGCCCAATACTTTGGATCAGGACAACAGGAAAGATAGTCTGAACACATGTCTGGAATCAGTAAATCCCTAACCTTCCCCATCTCAAAATTGCCAAAGTGAAAGATCTTGCTTTGAGAAGAAAGTCCCAACACACAGTCCTGGAGAATGACCACCTAGGAAATTTGTTCTCTGGAGTTCAGTTCACAGTGCTGCATTATCCAGACACTTGGAAACCTCTGCAACTTTAATTCAAGAAGGCCTGGCCACTGCTTAAGCTAACAGCAGATCTTGGCCTCATCCACAATTCTGGCTTTACAGGCATGCAGAACGCAAGAGGTACAGAGTCATGAAGGAATCCACCCAGGCCTCAGAAGAAGGCATGAGAGGCCAGGTAATGTACCCTTGAGGGAGCATTGCATGAAGCTGTGAGAGTGAAGCAGGAAGTGCAACAGAAATCCCAAACAGTTGGAGAACTGTTCCACTCAGAAGTGGAACATCTGAGGAGACCATAAGGAATGAGCAAAGTCAGCTCAAGAGAGAAGCCATGAGGGCTACAACAGGCAGAACCTTAAGGCCAGGACCACCTAAGCCCTTTGGAATTCATATCATGCCACAGCTTGCCTCAGGTGCTGGACATGGAGCTACAAAATTAAATGTGTGCCTTGCTGAGTTTTGGTCTTGCTTTGGTTCCAATTATTTGTGTCCCTCTCTTTCTTCATTTTGATTCCCTTTCCCATTGAGAAAGATCTCCTTACTTCTTATTATCTATCTTTTATTTTGCTTTTTATTTATAATATGTGTTTCTCATATGAGGGAACTCTTGTGATATTTAAGCTTGTGTGTCTAATTTATTTCACTTAACACTATGCTCTCAAGGTGTATCCATTTTCCTACAAAGGACTCAAGTTTATCCTTCTTTATGGCAAAATACTACTCCATTATATATAAATACATTTTCTTTAACCATTCATCTATTGATGGACAATATAGGCTGTTTCTAAGATTTAGCTGTTATGAGTTGTGCTGCTATAACCATGGTCATGCATGTATCACTGTAATATGATGCCATTAACTGTTTTGGGAAGATACCTAGAAGAGGAATAGCTGGGTTGAATGGATTTTCTATTTTTAGTTTTTTGAGTACTCTCCATAATGACTGTTTATATTCTCATCAATAATGCAGAAGGCTTTCTTTTTTCCCTCCAGCCCCTTGGCATCTATCATTTGATTTTTTGATGGTAGCCATTCTCTCTGGAGTAAGATGGAATCTCAGTGTTGTTTTAATTTGCATTTCTATAATAGCCATGATGTTGAACATTTCTTCATGTATTTATTGGCCATTTGTACTTCTTCTAAGAAGCATCTATTCATTTCACTTGCTCGTTTTTTGTTGGGTCTTTCATTTTAGGGGCCCTAATGTTTTTGAGTTCTACATATGATCTAGATATTAGTCTTCTGTCTGAGGAATAACTGGCAAAATTTTTTTTTCATTCTGTCGGTTGTTCTTCACTGTTGATTTTTTTCTTTTGCTATGTAGAAGATTTTAAATTTGATACCACCCTATTTGTTGATTCTTGGTCCTATTTCCTGTGCACCCAGGATTCTGTCCAGAAGGTCCTTGCCTTTCATACCTATGACTTCAAGAATTTTACCTTCCAACAGATTAAATGTTTCTGTTTTAACATTTAGATCTTTGATCCATTTTAATTTCAGTTTAATACACTGCGATAGTTAACTGATTGGGTCAACTTGAGTAAGAAATGCCCAAATAAATCAGATCAGCATAGCTCTGGGGGTGGCTGATGGGATTTACTAAAGACAGAAGACCCATTATGGGTGGAAGTAACAGCAACCAATAGGTTTGCTGCCTGAATGGCATAAAAGGGAAACAAGGAAGGAAGGTTCGCTTATATTTCTTGGAAGGAGCTCCAGTCTTCACCTTCGCCTTGAACGTCACCTAATGGCATCTATCGTAGACTGGTCAGCCTCCTGATATGGACCTGCATGGGACACTTCACTGAGCTCCAGGCCTTCAACTAGATCCTTCTGGTCTCCCATGAACAGACAGCCCTTTTGCATTTTTCCACACCTAACTCTGGGTGGCCATTGTAAGCTAATGTTGTAAATTCTTTGATACTTGTATATCTTACATTAAATCTGTTTCTATAGTAAGCACTGACTGATATATGGTGGGAGATATGGATCTAGATTCAATCTGTATATGGGTAACCAGTTTTCCCAGTATCAATTATTAAAGAGGTTACTTTTCCTCCAGTGTATGTTTTTTGCCTCTTCGTCAAAGATCAACTATTTCAATGTGCTTGGGGTTGTCTGTTACATTGATCTACATATCTGTTTCTATGCCAGTACCATGCTGTTTTTCTTAAATTGGCATAGCTTTGTAATATAGTTTGAGGTCTGAAATTGTGATACCTCCCACTTTTCTCTCGTTACCCAAGATGCTTTTGCTATTCTGGGATTCTTCTGGTTCCATATGAGTTTTAAGATTGTTTATTTCCAGTTCCATGAAGAATACTCTTGTTATTTTAACTGAGATTGCATTAAACTTGAATTTCAGTTTTGGAAGTATGACCATTTTGACTTTATTGGTTCTGCTTATCTAGGGATAGGGGAGACAGTATCTTTCCATTTTCTTATGTCCTCTTCAACCTCCTGTTTCAGAATGCTGTAGTTCTCACTGTTGAAGTCTTTCACTTCATTAGTTAGGTTAATTCCTAAGTATTTAATTTTTCTTGATGCTACATGAATTGTATTTTTTCTTAATTTCTCTCTCAGTGAGTTCATTATTGATGTACAGGAATGCTATTGATTTTTAGGTGTTTATTTTGTATCCTGCTGGATCAAGTTATTAATTCTAGAAGTCTTTTAGTGGAATTCTTTGGGTTTTCTATTTGTACAGGACCTATGTCCCCTACAAATAATAATCTGACTTCTTCCTGTCCTATATGTATTTCTTTCATTTCCTTTTCTTGCCTAATTAGTCTTGCTAATGTTTCAAGGACTATGTAGAACAAGAGTGGTGATAGTGGACAGTCTTATCTTGTTCCCAATTGGAGGAAACTTTGCAGTTTTTCCCCCATGTAATATGGTTTATCATAAATGGCTCTTATCAGATTGAGATAAGGTCCTGCTGAGATAGGAGATTATGGCAAGGCAAAGCTGGCTAGGGAAGTCAGTGTGACCTGTTAATTACAAAATCCCAGGAAACATGTGCAGAAAAGTTCCCAAAATCCTGCACGTGGACGTCTCATAAGAATTTGAACATATTTTCCATAGATTGGCCTAGATTTGACATCAGCCTAAGAAATGTGAGTGACATAAAAAGGACAGTACACACTGAGTTTATGCCACTGTGTTTGCTGTTATATAGTGGCCCACTCTCATACTGTAGGGTATATTTCTTTTCCTACCTTTGCTTGGCCCAAACTCGCTCTGCAGAGTCTGTATCTTCTCTTACCTTTAATAAAACTTCGCTACCATTTGCACTTGTCTTGACCAGTTCTTGGTTCAAGACAGAAAGAACCTAGAAACCACCTTCAGAAGGTGACTCCAGCACCGCAAAACCTGATAATACTTCTGTACCTATTTTCTTCAGTTTTTTTTTAAAGTCAGGAATAGATATTGGATTTTGTCAAAAGCTTTTTCTGTGTCTATTGAAATGATCACATCACAGGACTGTGCAAAATAAATAAATAAAAGACAGGTCGTGAGTTTGAGAGGCAGGTCATAAGTTCAAATGGTCATTAAATTGGTAAGTCATTAAATAAGGAATATCTGTATCACTGTTCTACAGGTTGTCTGTTGCATCTGTATGGAGGAAACACTATAGGTTATGCTGTACATCTCTTCCAAACTGCTCATCCAGTGGTATTACTTTAGTAGCTTTAATTGTCACCAGTGGGACTATTTATTTCTACCATGGAAATTGGCAAATGCAAAATCCAAAATTGTTCCCTCCGCCCCCTGCTGGAAATCTGGTTGTTACACAATACCAGCACACCATTTGTGTAGTCCTCTTATATTAATTCTCTTGTGGTGAATCTTCTTTCAGAAACTTATTGAAAAAATTAATTGGACTAGGTTGAGAAGTCGTTCCTTAACCAAATTCCTACAATCCTTATCAGTATGCTACTTTTGCATAATCAAGCAATCTGTGGCCTAGGAAAGGGGCTTTTATCCACATAAAAGGACTATTTGAAGGAACAAGGCTATTACAAGAGACATTTTAGTAGCAGCTACTATGGGCAAAGATGTACTGAAGGCTAGGGAAGATATGAGATAAATAGTAGTTTGTACTCTCAGGGAACTTACTTTAAAGAAGGCGGCACAAAACCTACAGATAATTCAGTGTGACAAGTGCTATAGTGGAGAAACAGAAGCATGGAGGAGAGCAGGGCTAATTCAGAGACCATCAAAGAGGTTTCAAAGAGAACCTGGACTCTAAGCATCAGTGTCTGTGTTGTTTTCCACTATGTCTCCAGCACTTAGCACACTGCTGGGCACAGAGTTGTTATTCAGTAATTGTTACATGAAGGAAGGAGGTAGCAATGACCTTGATCCTTGAACATTGAGTAAGCTTGCCAATCTAAGAGTGACTACAGGAAGAGCATCCCACACAGCAGAAACAAAGTGCACAGAGGCATGGAGGGAAAAGAGCTTGACACACTAGTAGTAAAAGCTTAAAGTGGCACAGGGCCCAAAAACTGGGACTGGTAAAGGCAAAGCATGGAAGAGGGGCTTTCTGTTTCAAATCTCAGTAGAGCACCCCTCAAAAGACAAAAAGAGCCTAGTGTAGTGGTGTGCACTGTAATCCCAGCACTTGGGAGGCTGAGCCAGGGGGACTGCTGCAAGTTTAAGGCCAGCCTAGGCTACATAGTGAGTTCAAGGCCAGTCTGAACTACATAGCAAGAACCTGTCTCAGAAAAAAAAAGATTGAGTTGTTCTGTGGAGTCCTGGGAGTAGAGCTAGGAGCCATGCAGACAGTCACAGAGAATCAGGTCTCAGTTTCATTTAAAGGACATCCTAACAGAGCTGTCCAACAGTGGGATGGGCAGCCTTGGAAGCAGTGAGCAAGTTCCTTTGCAGGAAAGCAAACAGATGCCTGACAGATTCTTGGTGCAACAAATTGCTCTGGGTAGGTGCATTCTTTTTTCCTAGATTTTGGACTAGATTTTGGAGACCGTGTCAAGTCTCCTTCTTTAAAGGATGTCAGAAGACATAGAAACAACTATCTTCACTAGTATTCCTGCAGGAGACCCTGAAACTTTCCCCAAGGTCCTCTTATATTTCTTATTGGCTAAAGCTGAGGCCAACAGGGCTGCTAAAGGTCCTCCCAGGAAAAAATAATGTCTTTTCAAATCACTGAGGTCTTCACTCATTCCTGTAACAATTATTTATTCAGTACCTTCATGTGTCGGAGACTTTCCTAAGTGCGGGAGACAGAGAAAGAAATGAAAGAAGGCATCTCCCTCCACAGTGTAGGGGAGAAATCCAAATAAATACTTATGCCCCTATAGCTACGGCACAAGGTGCTGTGGGAACACAAAGGCTAAAACCATATTTTTCCTAGAAGAATCAGGGAAGGCCTCAGAGGAGAAGAAATTCAGAGCTGACTTTTGAGAAGTAAAGAGGGCGTCACTAGACAGAGGAGGGAAAAGACAGCAAAATATGTATGGAAATAATGGAGATGGGAACTGCATGGCCACTTTGGGGAGGATAATGGAAGTGTAGCATATGTGGCAATGATAGGAGCTGAAATGTGACTGGCCTTGAATCCAATGCTTAAAACTTTGGATTTTTATCTGTAAGTGATAGGAGGACCGTAATGGACTTTAAGTAGTGTGACTACATTTGAAATAGAAATTATTAGTCCAACTCTTGTGGAAGTTGTGAAGAAAATAGATTGGAGAGGCCCAGACTGGACCTGTTAAAAAACTGTTGGGAAAATCCAAGTAAGGAACGATGATGGCCTAAAGTCCAGGGAGAAGGAGGATGGGAGGAGAGCTGAGAGTACATGGACCCTTTGTGAGATAAAATGAGCAGAGTGTAGGAGAGGCCAGTCTTAAACCCAAAACACAAATGCATGTGCATAGAACACTTCAAGCAAAGATGGAAAAAGGAAAAGATCTGTCTCAGACCCTTAGGATGAGCTTTTTAGCAACTGAGCACTAAATATAACTATGAGTTCCCTGAAAGCCAATGCAAAAAAGGGAAACATGATAACACATATAGCTCTCAGTATCTTTGAAAACAAAGTAGGGGGTGTGCATAGAAGAGGGAGAAACTGGCCAGAGTGGAGGGAGAGAAGTGAAGCCTGAAGGGCATCGCGGGCAGGACGTGTTTGTCCCTGATTCTGAGAGCACTGGGAAGGGCTGTTTCTGGGATCACTGGTTCCCCCTCCTACTCCCTGTTGGTTGGGGTTGCTTGACAGCACAGTGGACTGGGGAGCCCAGCTTTCACCCATTAAGGTATCTACTGACCGCCAGTCACAAGTGTTTGGACCTGGAATCTGATTTCCTACCAGAGTGGGGTGTGGCTCAGTATCCTGCTCGCGTCTCCCCATGTTATCCTTCCAACACTCACTGGTCTGCTGGAGCTGCTGGGCAGGAAGTCGAGGTCCTAGGCGAGGAACAAAGCATTATTCAAAGTAGCCCAGGAAGTTAAGGACAGGGCTGAGACAATGACTCTACCAGTCTGATTGCAAGAGCCTGGGTGTTTCTGGGTATACCTGGCTGGTTATTGTCTTCTTGGGGTCTCATTAGCTCTGTGCTTCTCCAACCCGAGGTATCAACACTAAGTGCAGGCTGGGGGTGCCAGGGGATGGGAGGAGAGATGACATCTTGACCATCTGCTCACACTGAGGATGCCTCTGAACATGCCCATCACTCACAGAGAGGAGCAGGCCTGATCAGCACAGGCAGAGCAGAGCCCCTGCCCTGTTTTGCGGGTGGGTGGGAAGATTTCCAAGGGAAAGTCAAAGGATCCTATCGAGCGCGCTTTCAGCCAGGGGATGGCGCTTGGGGGAACCCATGAGGGACAGAGGGCAACTGGCATCTCAGGCACCTGAAGTTATGTCTGGCTTCTTTTTGAGTTTTGAGCGCTTTCACATTCTGGAATCTCATTTGATCTTCCCAGCAACGATGGAAAGGTATTAAAGGCATTAAAACTCCCGCTTAGAGCTGAGGAAACAGACTCCGAGGTGGCGTGCCCAAGTCCACAAACTGCATTAGGAATGGCAAGTGTCCTGATTCCATCCAGATGCCGAGCTCTGCGCACGCAGCGCCAAGCGCCCTGCCCGACCTCTCCGGTTCCCGCAGCCCGCTCCCGCCCGACCCCGACCTCTCATCCGCCTCCACCTGAAGGCTAACCGGGTTCCACCCTCCTGCGCTCTAGGCATCGCGGGGAGTCAGGGGTTAAAGCTAGTGGCCCGGGTGGCCCCTTCCCCCTCCCCAGCCCCCTCGCTCCGCTCGGCGCCGCGCCTGGAGCGTCCGTCCCGGAGACCGGCACGAGAGAGGAGGGGAAAGTGGGCCTGTTTCTCGGGTGGCCAATCCACGAGCCCGCGGTGCCCCAGAGGAGGCGCCAGCGCTAGGCCAGCGCCAGGCCGGGGCTGCCTGCTTCCCGCGGCAAAGTACAAATGCGCCCGAGCGCGGCGCCTGGCGCCCTTGGCGTGCACAGCCGGCCCGCGCGCAGCCTCCCCGCGCCCGCCCGCCGCGCCGCCGCCCCGCCGGGCCCCAGGCCCCCGCCGCGCGACCCCGAGCCACCGCGTAGGGCGCCGGCCGCCTGCAGCCCGCGCCCCGACCGCCGCTGGCCCCGCGCGCCCCGCCCGGCGCCGCGCCCTGCAGACCCCCGTCCGCGCCTCTCTTTCTTCTCCCCGCTCTCACCTTCTGCCTTTCTTTGGCTGCTTTTCCCTTCTGCCCGACCTTCATCTCTGCATCTCTTCCTTCTCCCCCTTGTCCTCTCTCCGCCCTTCCCTTATTCCCACCTCATCCCTTCCTTTCGGTCCTCCTTTCCTCCTCTCGACCCTTCTCTGACCCTCCCCTCTGGGTGTGCGGACTGATCTGCGCCCCCGCACCTCGGTTTGCCTCTCCCCTCACTTTCTCCCGGCTCCCCGTCCAGGCTCAGAGCCGGCGGCCCCACCCTGGGGACGGGAAGGATGGTTCCCGAGGTGAGGGTCCTCTCCTTCTTGCTGGGACTCGCGCTGCTCTGGTTCCCCTTGGACTCTCACGCTCGAGCCCGTAAGTAGACGGGGAGGCTGCTCAGGCGGAGGAGGGATGCGGGACCCTGGGATGCGCGGGGAAACGGGGCAAGCGCCAGGAACGGAGACCACTAACTGCTGTGACAGACACCGGCAGCACCTGTGCCGGGGAGGTAGAGACTCCGGGGTTGCCAGACTCAGAGCTGAAGAAGCTGCTGCCTTGGACCTGGGGTGGATGGGCTGAGGACAGCGGGCCAAAGGGCAGGGCACTGTCCTTGGGAAGGACACTTATTCCTAGGAGACAGTTGCGTCTGGTTGCAGAAGAGGGCTGTGATAAGGTTGTAAAGACTATTGCGTTTAGGAAGAGCACTTGAGAAGAAGTAAGAACTAAGTAGGATAACCTGGGCAGTCCTTGGTCACTTTTGATCTTCACAACACTCCTCTGCAGTGAGTTTTACCGTTTACACTTTACAGATGAGAAAATGTAGGCAAAGCAGAGAGAAGAAACTTGCTGGAATTTATAGAACTCGTATGCTCTCCAAAGCCAGAACTCTCTAATTCCAAATCCTGCCCCCACGGCGTCTGGAAGGGACACAGATTTGGAGTTGTGAGGCTCTGGAACACGGAGAAATAGACCAGGATCTTCACCATTGCAGCTATGTTGAATATCAGCTGGTGGGAGGTACCTCTCCGAGCCTCAGTTTTCTAATCTGTGAAATGGGAGTAAAAATCCCAGGACAGTAATGAGGATTAGATTGTAGAAAATAGGTAAAGCCACTAGTACAAGGATGGTGTGTGTAGTTGCTCAAGAAATAACGGTTGCCTGATTCCATGGACGACACAGTGCAACCTCCGGCTAGATCATCTCTCTGAACCTCACTGCTGTCCCCAGGAGGCTGGCAGACCCTCTGCACATCCCCTCCCCGTCTCTTAGCATGCTGTGAGGATGAAAAACAAAAAGAAAGCTTCTCTTAATGAGAATGAAGGAGCTTAGTTCAGAACCTGAAATATTAGATACACCAAAGCAGGGACTAGCAGCAGGGGGTGATGGTGATGGTGCTGATGGTGATGGTGGCAGTGGCTTGCTCTGGGTTACACAGGGCAGAGCCTAGGATTAAGACTCCAGTTACCCAACTCCTGGCCCATGCTCTTTTGCCTCCACAGCTCAGCTGCCCCATGCTTTTCTTTTGTACCTGATTTTCTAGAGCTGGTGGTGCTATATTGTGTTTCAGGCCCATAGAAGTCCTCAGGAACAAGTCATGGGGAGAATTCAGTGTTGGGTTCAAATCCTGGCTCTGCCTCTTATAGCTGTGTGACTTCATAAGACACAACTTCTCTGGACCTTATTTTCTTCATCTGCCTAAAAGAGGTATTAACCTGGAACCCAAAGTGTTCTGGGGAGAAGGTGATTGTATTAAAACACCCAGCACAATACTGGAATACTCAGTCAATATCTCCTCCCCCTCCTTGAATCCTGTAAGGTTTCTTCCTAACACCTACCTGCCTGTTGTTGTAGAAAGAGACTCAGCACAGGAGGCCCTCTGTGCCATGCCCGACCTTGTTCTTAGCTCCCAAGCATTTACTCCCTCATTGCCCTTCTTGCATCATGGAAAGATGTCCT
>RJWT010046677.1:0-11439 GCA_004365215.1 Cuniculus paca | reverse complement strand
ATTTATAGTCCCCCAGGGCCATAAAAATGTCTTGCCTTTTATAGAGTACACAGATTCAGAGCTCCCCCATGGGCCAACCTACCAGAGTTTGAAGGAACCTTAGTGAAGCTTTGAGTTCTGTGTAACTGAAATGCAACTGTGCTGCTCAGTCATCTGGTCAGTCCCTGAGGAGTCACAGTGATGGGTCCGTGCCTGGCCAAAACCCTCGTGATGTTTCCTGGGACGCTAGGAGCGTTTCCTGGCAAGCTTACCCGTGTCCTGACAATCCCTTCCGTAACTTGTGAGTGCTCTTTCTAGTTACTTGCAGAACTTTTTTCTTTTTTTTTTTCCTTCAAATTTCTTTCTTCTTTTTTCTTTTAATTAGAGTTGACAAAGTTTGGAACTTCATTTCATCTGAAGAGGAATTAAAAGCAGGGTGATTGATAAGACCTAATTAACCACACACAGCCCTCATACCTATTGCCTGAATGTAACACGAATCCTTTTAGGTGTGGATGAAGGTCCTCAATGAACCATAGCTCTGCATACTCACAGTACACTAACACACACACACACACACACACACACACACACACACAATGGTAAAGGTGTGGAATCATAAGCCAGATACAAACTTATAGAAATTAGATTGCTTTAATTCATTTATGATCACTTATTGCATGACTCTGTGACTTTAAAGACCTTCATGAAAATTCACATGGGCCATTATTCTGCATTGGATGGCGCATCGGATTGCTTGGATTCAAGGCCTGGCATGAATAAATACTTAGGGCTTTGTCCAGTCTTGCGAATGGTTGACTTAGGTAAGTGGGTGCTGGAATATGGCCAAATAAATCCTAGCTCTTGTGGTTAAATGAAGATGATGGTGGTAGTAATACATATAAAGACTAATAGCTAGCACATTATATGTGGTATGTGTTAGGCATCATTCTACATACTTGTTATTTACATGTATTAACTGTTTTAATCTTCACCATAACTTTATGAAGTAATTTTCAGATAATTAATAAAGACACACAGAAGATAATAAGTTGCCAAAGCATAGAATTTTTATAGTGGAGCATAAAGCATTACCCTGTATGCTATCGTTTTGGCAGAAAGATACTGCTGGAATGCAGGGTCTTCAGTCCTTGGACTTTCTGGTTACTAAATAGACCACCACAGCTCCCTTAAATTAGACTGTGCATGTAATTTATTATCCAAACTGGGACACTTTTGAGAATAAAAAGGGTGTTATTCCTAGTTACGCTGGAACAAGAGGCATAAGTGAAATGATAATGTGGGATTTACCAGGTCATGTGGTTACCATACAGCTGAACATAAGCCCCCCAAAGCTTGAACTAGACTTCAATTAAATCTACTCTAAAAACAACAAAAATTAAAGAAAGGAATTTTGTATGCCATCTAGAAATAGCACAATGACACACATGAACCAGAGTGGGCTGCCTTACTATCAAACACGACTCTGAGGGGCCGTGAGGAGTCTGAGATGTTACCATGTTTCCAGGCTGACCAGTTAGCCTGCTGTGATTCCTGGGTGCCGGGGGGAGCTGGGTGACTTCTGTGTCAGAGACACAGGACCTCACTAATCACAGAACAGTAAGCAGCGTAAGCTGCATGCTCTCGGTGATTTTTCTCTTGTCCTCCTCATCCCAGGAGGGGAAATGGCTTGGGTAGATGCTGCGCACGGTATGAGTTTGTCTCACAGACTAGCACAGAAGTTCTGGGGGACATTTCAAATCCAAACCACGATGGCCTTCTGGTCCAGTGTCCTCCAGACATGATTTGCTAACAGTGAGTGGAAAGTCGAATCTGAACGTCTTTGATTGGAGCCAGTCTCCTTCTTCTCAGGCTCTAGCTCTCTTAGGCTTTCTGCTGCAACATGGCTCATACGGTGGAGTCAACTGGCCCTCAAGACTCCTGGACTATGTGTGAGCTCTCTAGGGCTAACGCTGCACCTCGCTGCTATTCCCAGGCCCACCCTGGAGCCTGGCACATGGGCTGGTTGAAGAGTTGGGAGAAAGCACCCAGGCTAACTCGTTCTAATTTACTCAATGAACTTCACTGCCCCCCGCCCCAGCTGAAATCTCAGTTTCCTCATCTGTAAAATGAATTTAATCAGATATCTTCAAACATCCCCTCAAGATGTAGAAGTCTACACATGCTCTTCAATTCCATTTATGAATTCCTATTTTGTCAGGTAAAAAGCATGAGCCCTCCTTAAAGAGTTTACTACCAAGTTGGAAAATGTATTATAAATGCCAAAAAATGACAATGAGTTAGGATCAGTCCCTGAAGAACAGAGAGGGTGTGTGATAGAGCCATTCATGCGCTGAGCCTTTATGGAGCAGAGACCACTTATGAGCAAGGTCAGTTCTGCGTACCGAAGTGACCCGAGCTGGGGGAAAGAGCTGATGAGGGCATGGCAGTAGGACCTTGGGAAAATTATTTAACTTTCTTGAGTTTCACTTTGCATATATGTAAAATGGGGATTAAGTAAAGAGCTAGGAAGAGGATTTGGCGTTTTGGTGATTTTGGAACACATGGGGTTATCAGTCAGTGTTTATTAGAGAAAGAGATATAATATAAAATATACAAGTATACAAGAATTTACAAGATTGGCTCACAGGGCCACCCACAGAGTCGAATGAGAAAGCGTGCAGAGGGTGTCTGCACACTGGGACCAAACGGTCCAGTCAAAGGTCTGGAGCTCACCGCAGTGTCCCATCAGGTCCGCATCAGGAGGTTGATGGCTCTGTGCTGGAAGCCAGGAGATGACACCAAAGTGAAGGAGAAGACTGAAGCTCCTCCAAGAAACAGAAGCAGCCTCGTCCTTTCTCATGTCCCCTTTATACTGTCCAGGGATGAGCCACCCTAGGAGGGTCTTCCACCCCTCAGAGTGTGGAATTGCTGATCCAGTTTAGTTGGGTTTCTGTTACTCAGGTTGATGCAACCATCACATGGGGTAAATTGAAAGTGAGACAAATACTAGCTGCTGTTTTTACCAACGTTTGCCTATTCATTCTCTAAGCTTAGCTTTAAGCATTTGAGTGTCGGTCATATTAATGTATTTTGCGTTGCTATAGCATAATACCTGAAGCTGAAACTTGATCAAGAGCAGGTATATTTTGCCCACAGTTCTAGAGGCTCAAAGCATGTGCTAGCATCTGCCCAGCTCTGTGAGGGCCTCCTGGCAGAAGTCATCACAATGGTGGGGATGTATGTGGCTGAAATCCAATTGAGAATTGGAAACTGAGCTTACTTTATAACAACCTAATCTCAAGAGAACTAATCTGCTGTATGATGCCATATTAATTTCTCCCAATGCCAGTGCATGATGATCTAATTACCTAATTCCACTAGCTCCCAGATCTTAAAGGTTCCAACAACTCCCCAGCCATTTTGGAGACCAAGCTTCCAGTACACAGAGATTTGGGGGACACACCCAAACCACACCCAAGCCAGAGCAGGGGTACAGGTCAGGGCTGGAAGTGCTCCGATGCTCAGTCTGGACCTAAATCTCACTCCTCATCTGGACTCTGTGTGTCCAACCTCGGTTGCTCCAACCCATACAGCAGGCAGAGTGACTCTTGAGTGTCTCAGCTGATCACATGTCACTTTCCTGCTGACAACCCACAAGACCTGCCTGGAGAACAAGATCAGATCCAGGAGGCTTTGGTGTGGTCTGTAACGCTTTATGTTTCCAGCTAGGTAGCAGATCACAGGAATTGTTTACACTAGTTTTATTTTTGGTCTGTTTTGAGTATTTCTTAGTTTAAAAGTACATGAGGCGGGAGCATCAAGCACAACACATTTATCGTTGTCTCTTGATAGTGTGGAGGGAGACAGTGTACCAGGGTGGCAGGGCTAGCGTGGCTCAGAATTAACGCTCTGGGTCATCTGAGGCTTCAAGAAGGTGTTATATTCCTGAGTGAAATCAAACTTGTGTTCATGAGTTGGGGTCCTTGTTTCCTGTGCAGTGCTTGACAGTTTTCCCAAAGAGAAGGAAAGCAAGTGAGAAAAAGAGAAACCCTCCAAAGTCATGCAGTTACAGTGAGGGAGAAAACCATTTCCATTGGCCAGCTTCTGATTTACATGTAAGGGAAGGTCCTAATTGTCTCCCCGGCCATAGGCCCCCTTCTAATTTATAGAGGGAAGGGTCGAAGGGTAAATCTCTATGTCATTTTCTAATCCACTTAAAATATGCCCATTAAACTACCACCCATGAATGGAGACATTTTTTTCCAGTGTTGTGCTGCCCTCACCTTCTCTCTTGGCCAGCGTCACCCGGGGTAGCACTCCTCCGAGGCATCTGACAATGGGGCATTCAGGAAGGCCTTCCCCAGTGGGGTAGAAAGCCTGTTTTATGCCCTGTTAATTACTGCAACAATTTATAAAATTCATGACAAACATAAAGTCCTTACAGAGATTGTATTTCAAATGGTATTTACCTGTAACAGAATCCTCTTTGTTTGTAATTCCTGGATTTATGAGCTGTTATGCAGCAAAATGGAACTGCCCCTTGTCCCCTTGCGGGGCACCTGCAGGGGACCTCAAACATGCCATGGAGACAGAAATCCCCTCAGGTTCGGATGGAGGAACTGCACACCCAGGGTTACCTTCATCCGTGGCATCTCTGTTTCACAGCCTGTAAACTTGGAGTCTTGATGGGGAGTGAAGTTGCACTGAGACAGGTAAAGTTTTCTCCCAGGGAAATCTTGGTGTCTCAGAGTTAGAAGAGATCTCTTCCATGTGCAGTTTCACCTTTGAGTCCATATGTAAGTCTTGCCTACATCTTCTCTATCTGAGTATTAGTCACATTTCTATTGCTCGGACAAAATACCTGACATAGACACATTAGAGAAGGAAACACTTATTTTGGCCCATGGTTTCAGAGGTTTTGGTGTATGGTTATCTGGCTCCAAAGCAGAAATATCATGGTGGAAGAGCATGGTCAAAGAAACCCACTCAGTTTATAGCAGCCAGCAAGAAGGGAGGGAGAGAGAAAGGGAGAGAAAGAGGCTGAGGACAAGATGTAGTCTTCAAAGGCGTGTTGAGTTCCACCTCCAAATAGCCCATTCAGCTGTGAACGCATCAATGGGTCAACCCACACACTGACCTCAAGTTAGCACCATCATCATTGTCTGGACGTGACCGCACTGTGGGGCAAGTCTTCACTGCACAAGTCTTTGGGGGAATGTTTCATGTTTTAACTGTAACAGTTCACTTACTTTAGTGTCATGGAGTTCTTTATCTAGCAACACAGCCCAGATCACTGCCGTGATTTCTTGATCTCTAGCTTTACCCCTTTGTTCGCTCCAATGCACCTCTTGGCCAGAAGAGTAATTGTTCTAAAATTTAGATCTGACCTTGCCGCAGTCCTGCTTAAAAGACTCAGTGGCTTCTCTTTGCTTTGGTGAAAAGTTCAAGGTCCTTCCTGCACCCTGCAAGTTCCTCCATGGGGTTGTTGCTTCCCTCTGCCCAGCTTTAGCTGCAGGTCCTCTCCTCTGGGTAACACCAAACCACTTGCAGCTACCTTGTGCTTGTCAGATTTCCAACAGTGTACCAAAATGCCTGGGATGATCAGCTTTACAAGAGGAAAGGTTGATTTTGGCTCACTGTTTTGGTGGTTGTAGTCCATAGTCTTTTGGGCCTGTTTGAGGCAGTTTATCATGGCAGGGATCACATAGCAGAGAAAATTATTCACTTCATGACAATGAAGAAAGAGGGAGTGTCACTTTCAAGAGCACCCCCTTTATGACCAGAAGACCTCCCATTAGGCCACACCTCTTGAAGATTTCACCACCTTCCAATAGCACTAGACAGGAGACTAGGTCTTTAATCTATAGACTTTTGGGTGAGTATTTCTGATCCAAACAATAGCATATCCCCTTCATCTCTTTTGAACTAAAATTTCACTGTAAGATACATATGACCAAAGGGTCAAGGACTTCACTTGAGGGAAGCAATTGACAGTGTGTTTGTGGAGCTCAAAGACTGCATCTTCTCAGCGGCCAGCATGGGGGAGATGTGGTTAGAACCCCACTCCCATTGAAGGAAGAGAGGATGCTGGCAGCTCCTGCAAAGAGAAGGAAGCAGGCCTATCCTTGGGGTTCTGGGGAGAACAGGGAATCTCTGCAGTCTGAAGCCTGAGAACATAAGAAAGGCCCTGCTGCCCTCTCAGGTGATCTTTAAGCTCTTGCACCTCTCGTCTGGTTTGCCTGAAGGCAGAGAAGGCAGTCAAGCTCAGCCCCGTGCTCCCTCGCTGTGCACAGCAGATCTGGTTTTCCTTGAGGATTCAAATTCAGGGAAACTGCACGTCTACACAAAGGCACTAACTTTATGAGTCTTGCACAGGAGTTGCTTCCGTTTTCTATTGCATGTCTGATTAAGTGTCCTCTATGAGACACACGGGACATTCAGGTTTGTGTCTTCTTAAATAGATGACGGTATTTAAAGAGCAGTTAAAATCCAATTGGATGGTGTTCTCTGACTTTCCAAGGGGCCTATATTAAATGCTCATGTGCTAAGTTTTTAAAGAGAAGGATTGTTCTGTGCAGAGATCCAAAGAAAAGAGTATGAACTTCAGAGTCTCTCAGATTTCAGCGTGCTGCTCATTGGTGTGTGACCACAGGCAGAAACCCTCCTCTTTCGGGGACTTTGCCGTAGTGTCTGAAAAATGAGATCACTAGTTGGAAGAATCCTTTGAGTGTTTAAGTTCTTGGGAATTGTAATTAACTCCATATTTTTCTCATCTGTGAGATGGAGTTAACACTAGCAGCTACCACTATTGTTGCTTTGCGTAAGAATTAATCTTCGTTGTTATAAACATCATAAAGACATGCTTCTGTGTTTCCCATCAGACCATACTGGGGAGCCAGGGAGAAAAGTTCAAATCTGTTTCTAGTTCAGATGTGGGAAAGAAGGAGTTAGGATGCTTTGGGCGGCAAGTAATAGTAGACAACTCAAGTTGTTTAAATAATAAGAGAATGCATCACTGTACAAATCAAGATGTTTAGACTAAGGGAGATTCTGAGGCTGGTTAATTTGATGCTTCAATGACTTTATCAAAGAACCCAAAATGATTCTTAGCACTACTCATAGCATAGCTTCATCTTTCCCTGGCTAGAGATGCAGTGGTACCTCGGTTCATGAATTTAATTCTTTCCATGGTTCTGGTCACAAACCAAACTGAACAAGAATCAAATTACCCCTAAGGTCAACATTGAACCTAACCATTGAATTTGATTTGGGTGGTGAAATGATGTACAGGGAGAAATGCAATGATCTTGAGTCCTGATTTGGCGATACTGTGAGCTGACATAGAAGTGTGGGCAGGTATCTGTGATGTGTTTAGTCGAAGAAGTGCAAGTCAGAACAATCAAGAGATACAACTAAATACCATGCATAATCATTGGGACCGCTGTCTGTGACTTTCATACATTGTTACTGAGAATGTAAATTGATATGTAATGTATGACTGATAGCCTATGTCAAAGCGATACAAGTGGTTACGACCATCAAAAGACATGTACAACAGTGTTCATGACAGCATTGTTTCTGGAGCCCAAGCTGCATTCAACACACATGCTCATTGCAGGAGAATGCATAAGTACCTTGAGGTATGGCAGACATGGCCGTGTGCTGACCTGATCCTTTTCAAGGTGGGACTTGTTGCCTTCATGCTGGCAGCCCCTCTTAGGGTTGGGAAGCCTCCTTGCCTGAGGTTGTCCAGACCGATGCAGCACCACCGAGACAGGCTGCCTTAGCCTTGTGCTATCTGGGGGTCAGGCCAGGTAGTTCCTGGGCCTGAGCTGAGCTCTTACCTTCTGCTTGTTCTGGACTCCAATTTCTCTCTCTCCTTGCCTCCCTTCCTTAATGTCTGTCCTGAAGGCATTTCCGGTAATTTGCTGCCTGTTAATCTCCATCTCAGAGTCAGCATTGCAGAGCTCTGGCCTGCAGCGTGAGGTGTTCACACAACCAAACACTATGCAGCAATAAAAGAATAAACCTGCAACTTAGGAAAGCCAGATACAAAAGAATACCCACTCTAGGGGTCCATCTAAATGAAGGGAAAAAGCAGACAAATGACAGGGAAAGCGGTCAGAGTAGTGGTGATCCTGGGCATGAGGGAGCTTTTTGTGGGGCTGGCATAATTTGCATCTTGAGTCAGAGGGTAGTTATCCCCCTGCCATATTCATGCATTTTTGTGTACATGTATGTATGTATTCGTGTCTGTATTCAATATTCTTTAGGTTGTACATTTTGATTTGTATGCTTCATTTGTATACTCAGTAAAAACAGCAAAATAAATATAAAACTAAATAATAAAAGCCATATAATATTGTAATTGCCTAGGTCTGTTACTAGTCTATAGCATCTAATTCACTATTCTGGGTGTATCTGTGGGGTGTTTCTGGATGAGACTAACATTTGAATTGGTAAACTGAGAAAACAGTTTCCCTCCCTAAAGTGGGTGGGCCTCATCCAATCAGTTGAAGGTCTGAATAGAAAAAAAAAATTCAGACCCTCCTTCCAGTAGCAGTGAATTCCATCCTAGAAGGGGCCATAGCTGACCATACTATAATGACTTTTTAATTATTTCATTATATTTTGGGGTATAACTTAGTGCAGTTCCTATGCCTGACTCATTATTTTTTTCATTTTTCACTAGTACATGTTTGCAACACATAAGATTACATTCACTGTAGGAAGTTGGTACACCCACATAATACATCTCAATTCTCTTTTCATTCCCGTTCCTTCCTCTCCCCTCTCCCTCTATATTTTTTGATCACCTTTCCACTCAAGAAAGATCTGTCTCCCTACTTTCTATTATTTATCTTTTATTTTGCTCTTTATTTGCAATCTGAATTTCTCATATAAGAGAAATCATGGGATATTTAATCTTTCATGTCTGTTTTATTTTATTTAACATTTTGGTCTCCAGGGACATCCATTGTCCACAAGTGACTCAAGTTTATCTTTTTCTGTCACAAAGTAGTACTCCATGATGTGTAAATTTCACATTTTCTTTATCCTTTCATCTGTTGATGGACATACAGGCCATTTTTAAGATTTAGCTCTTATGAATTGTGCTGCTAGAAACATGGACATGCATGCATCATTGTAATACATCTTTAATTCTTTCAGGAAGATACCTAGAAGGGGGATAGCTGGTTCAAATGGAATTTCTAGTTTCAGTTTTTTGAGGAATCTCCATACTGAGTGCCAAAGTGGTTGTACTAGTTTACATTCCCACTGGGAATGAAGAAGGGTTTTTTTCTCCTCTGCTGCCCTGCCAGCATTTGTTGTTACCTGATTTCTTGATGTTAGCCATTCTTTCTGGGGTTAGATGGGATCTTGGTGTTGTTTTAATTCGCATTTCTCTAATGACCAGATACACTGAATATTTCTTCAGATATTTACTGGCCATTTGAACTTCTGTGAAGTGTCTATTCATTTCAGTTGCCCATTTTTGATTGAGTCTTTCATTTTATGTTATCTAATGTTTGAGGTCTTTATATATTCTAGATTATTAGTCTTATGTCTAGAGAGTAGTTGGCAAAGATTTTTCCCACTTTGTAGATTTTTTCATACTGTTAGTTGTGTCTTTTGCTGTGCGGAAACTTTTAAATTTGATGTGATCTCATTTGTTGATTTTTGGTGTTATTTCCTGTGCAATTGGGATTCTGCTAAGAAAGTCCTTGCTTATGTCTGTCTATGACTTCAAGAGTTTTACCTAGTTTGTCATTCAGCAGGTTAAGTGTTTTTGTTTTAACATATAGTTCTTTGATATATTTTGATTTTAGTTTAGTATGAGGTGAAAGGTATGGGTCTAGATTCAGTCTTCTGCAGGTGGGTATCTTGGCTTATTTTTGAATTAATAAATTATCCTCTGGTCTACTGTTGGTCTGTTGAATAGATGTGGTTGAGTTGCTCCACTCTATAAACTTCATCTTAGTACAGAAGGAAAGCAAGGCAAATAGCAAACGTTAATTCATGGGCATGTCGTGCACATGGAGTAAGTTCATTGATGAAAACCGCTCTGAGTAATCTAAACTGCTGTCTAAGTTCATGAGCAGGTGCT
The DNA here is from genome assembly GCA_004365215.1 of Cuniculus paca. NCBI lineage: Eukaryota > Metazoa > Chordata > Mammalia > Rodentia > Cuniculidae > Cuniculus > Cuniculus paca. The sequence continues at coordinate 1,349 of RJWT010046677.1, read as the reverse complement.
GGATCTGAACTGACAGAAGTAAAACCAAGCTCTAGCAAGCATCATGTGTGGAAACTTGGGTGCTACTTAATACCTGGTGGCTCAGTTTCTTTAGCAGTAAAATAAAGACAGAAGAATATCTACCCTGTAGGGCTACGGTAGCACTAGAATCTTCGCAGATTATGCAATACATGCCAGCTTCTGTCATCATTGAGAGGTCATTCTCCAGGGTGACCTCTTCCATTAATATACATTTTTCCTTTCCTTCATCTCTTCTCTATCTTTACTAGGTCCTAGATCCTGGGATTCTTTGATCAATGTCCTCAAATTGTAACTGGCCTCCTACAAAGGACATGACCCCATTTAGCAGCCCCCATCTTGAATTCAGGAAATCTGGGTACCCTGCTTTTCCTAGAGGAAAAACAGAGATGTTACTTGGCTGCTGGTGAAATGTCTGGATTCTTCTCCAAGGGTAGACTGAGAAGGAGCTGCCTGTGGCAAGGGGCCAGGACATAGGTCACCTCTGGAAGCGTTTTCTGGCTGTGAGACTTGGAGGCCGGACATGACCCCAGGGTCTATTTCTCATCCTTGCAGGCTGGACTAGCAGAAGTGCCTTATAATATGCCTCTCTCAAATTCTTTTTCTGTATATATGTACACACACACACACACACACACACACACCCGGAGTTTTAGCTCTCTGGGGAACCCAGACTAATGCGGTTTCCTTCTCGTCTACCTTGTTACTTTTAAAGGAAAATCATCATTTTTCTTTCATACACATGTCAAGAAGAAGGCAGATTCCAAGGCAGTCTGAAGGCAGCAGGGACAGGTGACACCAGGAAAGTACTAAGTGGAAGCAGAAGCCAGCTCTGTCTGTGACCGGCTGTGTTACCATGTCCCTCTGGACTTCAGTAAAACCAGGGATGAGGACTGCACTATCAGGAAGGGTGCATTTTGCTCTGCATCCTAGATTCTAAGATGTGGACTCAGTACATTAGATGCAGAGAAAATGAAATTTAAATCCAGCTCTGTTGTTTTGGTAGCTCCATGTTCTTAAGCAGAGGACATTGATTGTTTGACCTTTGAGTTTTAGCTGCAAGGGGAATGCTGCTCATAACAGACGCTGTTTCCCATAGAAGCTCACTAAATGATAGTCCTCGAGATAGTTAAATTCATATGGCAACGTAACTGGGTCATATGGGCCTCAGACATCTGGGTAAATGTTTTTCTGGGTGTGTCTATGAAGGTAATTCCAGACGAGGTCCTGTCTGAGTCTGTAGACTCAGTAAAGCAGACCGCCCTTTTCTCATGCCTGGCTTTAACCAATCAGCTAGAAACTCAAGTAGAACAGAAAGGCCACCCCCCTGC
>RJWT010046676.1:0-11420 GCA_004365215.1 Cuniculus paca | reverse complement strand
CATGAGCAAAATACAGATAAACTTTCTGCTAAGCCATAGCATACATCAACTGGAGTTCAACAACCAATGCAGTTCTTCTCAGAAGAAACCTCCTGAGCCTGGTCTTTACCAGCAGGCTTTCTATCAGCCTTCTGGTCTCCCGAGCTCTGACCAGAATCTCCCCTACAGGACCGCCTAAGCTGGTCCATGGCTATTCTTTTAGGCGACATCTCTGAACCTTTCCAAACTCTTCCCACAAGCCATTTCCAAAGGCTCTTAAACCACATGGTCAGGTACAGTCACAGCAATGACCCCACTCCTAGTACCAAATTCTGTCTTGGTTACTTTTCTCTCATTGCTGGGATAAAACACCTGACACCCAAAGCGAAGCAAGGAAAGGCTTATTTAGCTTACAGTTTCTGGAGATTTCAGTCCATAATCAGCTGGCTCCAAGGTAGGATGGCATGGCACTGGGGCAACACTTCAAGGCAGCAGTCAGAGAAAAAGAAGGCAAATGCAAGCCTCTTTTCCATCTCTTATATTATACACAGGCCACCCTCCCACCTTCAGGGTGGATGTAACACTCACAAAATGTCCTTGCCCTCCTTTGCACAGGATAAGGATATTTACAAAGGAAGAACCCTGGTTCCCTGCTGAGTCTCTCAGTTAAACTTCTAAACTTCTCAAGTTGACACAATGTATCAACTATAACAATATCAAAATACAACTACCAGCATCAACAAACAAATGGGAAATTCGATCTTACCTGTTACCTTAGAAGGACATTTAACAGTGAATAAAGACCTTCCCGGGGAAAGGTCCTGGGACTCGATGTATTCATTGCTGACTTCAGATCCTCTTCAAAGAAGTGTCTTTAAATACCAGCCAATACTACTGAGGGCCAAAATAAATTATGGAAGGGGCTACTATTCATATTGGAAAAACTGAAGTAATATTAACCACCAAACCTTGTAAGCAACACAAACATATAATAACAGACAAATATTACTTATAATCATGCATTAAAATCTAAAATAAAGTACTACCAAATAGATGGTACTATGATGCAAAAGAATAGTAATGCAAAATAAAATCAAACTGTCCAAGCAAAGATGATTCTATACTGAGAAATCTATTAACTTAGTAAAATATAACAAGTGACTAAAAGAGAAATACCACACTACTATCTCAAATACTGCCAAGAAAATATTCGATTAAATTTGATAGTAATTACCTATCAGAGGAATTGAACTTCAATAGGCTTTCAAATAAAAATCAAAAGCAAGTATTACTCTAAATGACTCAAACTAAATCCAGTTTAAAACTTATATTAGAAATGGTTATTTATGCTTTAATATTGTCCCACTATACAGGAAAAACATAACTCCCAACCTGTTAGATGTCAAATGTGCTGAGTTTTTGGTGTCACACCATTGAGAAATGATGTTGATAACCAAAGGAATAAATTAGGGGAAGTTTTATGGGAAATAAGGGGAAGAAAAGTAGTTCTTGAATTTCCAGGAGGGATCCCCAGTGGTTGGCCACTGAGGTCCTTTGTTGGGGTAATTTATACAGCAAAGTCACAATGTGGGTACATTGTGGGTCAAAGTATAGCTATCTATAGGATTATACGTATAGGGTTTTAATTAATGTGATCCTTGAGGACAGAGTCAAGCAGCAAAAGTATATGGAAAGAACAAAGGCATTTTGGGGAAGGGATGGGTCAGGATGCCCTGGTCTCTCACCTGGCTAACTGATGCCTACCTGGATTTACTGAACCAAGTGGTGATAATCACAGTATAATTGCAAGTTACTGCTTATCCCTGAGGTACACAAGCAGCACTAGCTACTGCTTCCAGCCATAATTCTGATGTTTTTATTTTTTTTGTGTGCTGACTTCCTTGAAAGCCCAGTCCCTCTGTGACTATATATTAATTTCTATCTAACTGAGCTGCCTACAATACTCAGCATGTAGCAAATATAATACAAATGAAGATTAAGCAATCAATATAAACATTGTGGCAGTGGGGTCATGTACCCCTCTCTTCTTGATGCCTGTGGATGGTATATATAGAATTTCAGGATAGTGAAAACAATAACTACCACATCTGTGATGTGCATGGATGCAAAGCAAACATATAGTAACTTTTCTTTACATTTTCCAAAAGAAACTAGTAATGAAAATGAGGTTATTCCTTTGCTAATAGTGACCAAGGTTACCAAATAACCAGAAATAAATTTAACAAAAAGACACATGACCACCATAAAAAAATGTATTAAATTCTATTAAAACACTGTAAGTCTGAACAAATGGAAAGACAGTCTATATTTGCTATTAGGTGGAAAGTCCTACTGTTGTAAAATAGCATTTCTTTCTAAAGTATTTAGTACATTTAATATTTTTCTAATTAGAGTTTTGGATGCTTTTTTTCATTTTCTCTTTATACTTGAGTAAAATAAATTTTAAATTAACATAGAACAATAAATGCCTGAGAATAGCTACACCTGTTTCCCTATACCAAAAAGGAAAACAAAATATAAGATAAGGAATACTGTGTTGGCTTATCTTGCCAGTTATCAGAAATTTCTATGTACTCACACTAATAAAATCAATGTGGTATGACAGAGGAATAAATCAAGGAATCATTAAAAGATTTCAGTAAATAACATATCTATATAAACTTTTATGCTAAAGATTATAATTCTATTTCCTGAGGAAAATGTATTTCATAACTGATGTTGATTTAATAAATGATCTACCTGAAAAATAATAAAATTACAAAAATTTTAAGTCAAGGAGACAGAATTTTCAAAATAATTTAAAATATTAAAAATTAATGTGAAATTAAATGTCTTAAATGTGTAAAATATGACAATATAAATAACTTTAAATGTAAGCACTAAATATTTCAAATGTAAAAAATAAAGCAATATGAGTCTCTGTAGTAAACTAGGCAACTGCATCTGTAATCCATAGCTGAGGGGAAATTTGTTACCAAATAGAAAAACTAGAAGATTCGGTTTGTGCCCTTTTACACATGGTAACCTCCCCACAGGAGTAATTCCTGGAAGAAAGTGAGGATATATGTATCATGTTGGTTATGGAAACACTGCTTAGAGAAAACAATGTGAAAGCCGACTATTAAAAGAGCAGTTAAATATATTATGTCACCATCCACATTACAGACTTTCAGCTGAAATATTTCCCATAAATATTGATGAGACACAAAAATAAAATGCAAATAAATTTGCTAGTGATAAGTGAGATAAGAAATACATGCACACACTCATATACATGAATGTATAAAATGCATATATATCATATATATCTTCACAAGAGGGTTACTAGGTAGTTAGAAATATAGACATCTATATCCATCTATCTATTCTGTTTATTGATTGTCTATTGATATCTCCATGAGACAGTTATTAGGTAGTTAAAATACTTTAGTGGAAGAAGAATTCAAATGAAAACACATCTGTTACATCTTTGGACAAATAACGTAAGTTTACTGTGCTTAAGAATAAGAGAAAGTGACTTCTGCACATCATCTTTAAGACTGTCATCTCTACCTTATTCTGTCACTTCTTATGAACACTGAATTGAAAATCCCTATTGGTACCGGGGATTGAATTGATGACCTCATGCTTGCCAGGCAGTTCCTTGTGCCACGGAGAGAAATCCCCAGCCACCACCCCCATTCTTTTCTATTTTTTCCCTACAATTTTCAATATGTGTTGAAGTGTGTGTTAATTCTCCAATGCTTCATCGCCTTACTCTAAACTTTAGTGGCTTCGAAGCATTAACAATTGTAAAATGTAGTTTCTGTGGCTCACTAAAATGAGCATGACCCAACTAGGTCACCTGGTTTTGGTTGTTTTAAGAGGCAGCTGTAATCTGAAAACTCAATTGAAAAGGATTCACTTCCTATATCCACCACAATATTGATGAAAAATTCAGTACCTTGTGTGTGGTTGGTTTACAGTATCAGCTCCTACTGAGCTATTGGCTAGAGGATTTAATTCTTTGCCACAACTATGTAAGCTATCCCGCAATGTGGCACCTGACTTCATCAGGAGCCAGCAAGTAGGCAAGAGAGAGTATTATAAAGACAAAGAATGTAAGTGTGACAGAAAGTCCAGTATTTAAACCCTGTCAGAGTAACACCACGCCATCACGTTTGGTGTCTCCTATTTGTCATAAACAGGTTACTAGATCTAGACCACACTATGGAAACTGATTACTTGGGGGGTGAATATGAGGAAATGGAGATAATTGAGAACCATATCAGGAGCTTCAGACCACAGTATGTTCAAGCAACATGACATTCTGTGGCATTCTCTTGTCTTTTCCTAATGCATATATTTGAAGACTTTAAAGTCTTCTTGTTAGAAAATGAAATAGATATCAAGAATCAACTTTCTGAATCTTCATTTTACTTAACAACTTTATTGAGATGTATGGTACATTGGTATATGTTCTTTCTAAAAACATCTGCCTAAATTGAGATCAGAGATTTACAGTGGTTCTGCTTCATCTTGTGGTCATTTTGGTAAAATGTATTTTTGGCATAAAGTTATCTTAACATTCTTTAGTAATAGCTACATACTATCATATGATAATCCATCACTCTTTCTTGATATCATTCTTTCTCTCTTTCTCTGTCTGTCTCTCTGCATTTTTTCTCATTATAACTGACAACATATCAATTTAGTTGATCTTTTCAAAGAACAAGATTTTCATTAAAAATATCTTTATTGCTTGCTGTTTCATTGAGGTCTAATTTTGATTTTATTTTTTTATGAACATTGTGTTTAATTTGCTTTACTTTTTCTTGTTTTTAAGAGGGATCACTGATTTAGACCTTCCTTTTTTCACATATAATGATTTAAAGCTATTATTTTTCCACTGAACACTGCTTTATCTCTCTACCTCCCAATTTGATATATTCTGATATCACCTATTTTAAAATATTTTCTAAGTTCCACTGCAATTTTTCTTAAGCTCCTGAGTTGTTTAGCAAAGAGTTGTTTTACAAATAATTGTAATTTCTTCTATATATTATTATGAAATTCTAATTTAACTTTTTGTGATCAAAAAACATACTCTGCATGATTCTATTTCTTTTAACTGTATTGAGACGTTTAACTGTGCTGCTTATGTTTTATCTTAATAGAAACATCCTAAGTGCTAAAGTTTTACAATGTGTTGTATAAATATCAACTGCTTAAAATTTTATGGTATTTTTCAGTTCTTACATGTGTTTACTAATATTTTGTCTAGCTATCAACAGCTGAGAAAATGGGATTAAATATCTCTCCACAAGATACAATTCCCCTTGTATTTCCTGTGTTCCTGTGTACTTTTCTGATTGTGTCAAAACTGCCAAGCCCTGAACTATCTCTTGGCCATTTCTTTGGGTTGTTAATGGCTTTGGTAATCTTGGAAGAGAACTACCAGCCCTCAATGTCCCTCAGAATCAATACACTCACTTACTGATTATTATAAAAGCAGTGGCTTTCATAATCTCAATACTCCTCCCCCCAACACATTTTCCACTCATCTGGGTCCATCCTGTTTCCCCTCTTATGTCAAGGACAATGTGATCACTGTGATATGTCAACCTTACTGACATAAGAACCGCCCAGCACATTAGTAAAGATTTTGGTGTATCTTTGGTTGACTGACATTTAGGCCAGTAAACCATGCATGTATGTGGTAGGGGCACCCAACTTGGATATGGGTGGTACCAACCAATAACCTTGTAGCCTAGATGGTATAAAAATGGAAAAAGGGAAGCGGTTCTTTTTTCAGGAAGCTCTGGTCTTTGCCACTGACTTTGGTAAACATTGGTCGCTAATTCCTTCAGCCTTTTAGTACAGACCCTTCTGCCTTCCTATACACACTCACACCAGTGACTACGTGAACTTTTAGGCCTTTGACCTTCAGTTGCTACTGGGTCCTTCAGCTCTCCAGCATTCAGAAGGCCACACAGTTTCTTCTGCCTCTGATTCTATGGATGGCCATTGACATGCTTCTGTTTCTCACCTTGTAGACCTAGGACTGGCAAATTTACTATCATATAAGTAGGGTAAAATTAAATTATAGACCTAGGATTATTCTGTGATTTGGGGATTATTTATCTCTCCTTTTAAGTCTGTTAACTTTTGTTAGAGTTATAAGCCATACTGAATGCTTCCGTATGAATGGGGACTACTCATGTGTTTTAGAAAATCTTGGAAACCTCTGGGATCCAAAAGCGGTTCCTATTGCCAACCACTGAGAAGCCAGACCCTTAAGTTCTACAAATAAATGAATTCTGCCAACAATTTGAATGAGTTTAGAAACAGATTTTCCCCAGGAGAACTTTCAGATGAAGGCTCAGCCAAGGTGAGATTTTGAGTGTAGCCCTGTAATTCTGACTGGCTGTCTAGACTCCTGATCTATCGACATTGTGAAGTAACAAATGTATGTTGTGTATGTCAATAAATTCATGTTAATTTCTTATGCAATGGTAGAAAATCAATGCAACCTCTATTGATTGCATATTTTTCCTGAGAATGTGTTAATTTCCTAGATCTTAGTGTTTGTTATTGTTGAAATCCAGCATGCTCCCCAAAGTCTTCATACATTCAATTGGTGGGACTTTCGGAAAGTGATTGAATCATGGGGGCAATATGTTTGACTTGCTCTTAAGGATCTGGTCTCTGGGGCATGACGTGGAAAAATACACCTCCTTCATTAGATCCTCCCTCTCTCTCTCTGCTTCCTGGTATCCACAAGGTCAGCAGCTTTCCTCCACTGGATTCTTCCACTTTGCCTTCCTACCTTGGAACCAGCCAACCATGAATGGTGACAGTGAGCTGAAACAAATGGCTCCTCCTTTCAGTGGCAAGGGTCAGGTATTGTGCCTCAGCAAAGAAGATAGTGATTAAGACAGTGTTTTAAGTTAGTTTGAGACTTTATGCATGAATTATGCTATGTTGTAGTGACTCTGGGCTATGTTCTATTTCTTTCAATATTGTTGATACTATTGTTATAGTGGGAAATTAACTTGATTTGGCTTTCATACTCCAAACGCCTCACCTGTGGTATCCTGAATCTTACACCTTAGTTCTGGCTTTTGTTTTCTTTAATCATTATTCATGGTATGGAAATTTGGGCAGAATGAATACCCAGAATGTAGTCTTCCATTTCCCTAACTCTTTCATATTCTAGATTACTCTTTATTTCCTTGTGGAAGTGGTCATACTGAACTTTGCATTCTGACTTCTTCAACATTAAGACCATGTTTTACTCTTGAAATTTCAATTTTCTGTTTCTAGTCCAAAGTTTAGAGGAACTAGGAAATCATATCATGCTATTTCCTTCATTCAAGTTTTGATTTTCCTTCCAAAATCTGTGTCTTTGTCCATATATTGTTTTCCTAAAATTTGCAACTGTAATCTGAGGAAGAATTAGTCTCCTAGGAGCTGTTCCCTTCGTATCAGAAGCAGGCTCGCCAAGACTCCACTTTGATCAACAGATCATAGATCTCTCGAGTATTTCATTTTATTAAAATGTGAATTACATTACCTAATCTGCATCATTTGTGTTCGTGGATTAGCTAAATTCTATAACAAAATACAACCCATCTCATTGCTGCACCACTCTAAAAAAACTCATAAAAGCTTGCTAGGTTTGTAGTGTAAATTTAATATGTATTCAGACTCATACCGCAGTATGCCTCTTTTCATTGCTTCTGTATTTTCAGTGAATGAGTATTAACAAAACCATACATTCTGCTTTTTGATCTTTACTATATATTGAACCAATAATGTGTGTCTATTATTCTTCATACATATTCAGAACATCTCTCCCAATAGTTCCTTTGGAACCATTATCCATGTATGCTGTGAATGCATATTAACAGTAGAATAAATTTGCATACTACATTTACATATGATGAGTTCATTACATTGAACGTGTAGTAAAATCTTTATAAAATATGGTTATAATATTCAAAAGCTATTTACTTAAACATGTTACTGTTACAACATTCATTAAATGTTACTTCTTCATTTTATAGTGGAAATTAGCAGAAAATCCAGGTTTCAAGAAAACCACATTATCAAATCAAAAAGTTTTCTTTTTTTCTTTTAAGCACATCCTTCCTGTTAATATCCTCTACAACAGAATAGAACCTACATAGGTAAAAGAACTAGCATCTGTAGTCATAATGAACACTTTTTCATTATGAATTCATTTTAGAGCTCTTGTTTTTTTCAAGGACATATAACAGATGCAAAAGCTTGGATAAACTGAAAGTCCCCACTTATGCAAAATGCAAATAAGAGGAGATTTTTTAGACACTGAACCTCAATGGCATCATAGTTATCATAGCTATAGTGTTATAACTAGTTAATTGTTTCTCTACTATGAGAATTCACAAAGAGCTATGAGTTTTTAAATGATTTTAAATCTCTCATAGTGTTATAGATATAGGGCAGAAGTCTGAGTGACATTAAGGACCTGAAGAATGAAAATATTCTCTAGAAAATCAGAGTATTTATGTCTCATTAGCATCATGAAGTCAAATTTCACAACAGCCAAAAAATGAAAGTGACAGACCTCTGTACTCAGGAAACATCAACGTAATGAAGAAATCTACCTCTACTTAGAAGGCTAAGATTGTGCCCCTGATCCTCCACCTTCTTCTCCATATCCCTTTTCTCCTTAGTGCTAGAGGTTGAACCAAGATCTTTGTGCCTGCTAAGCACATGCTCTACACTGAGTTCTAAAGTCACTTCTGAATCTAGATAGTAATGCTGTAGCCAATAGTCATTTGCTCCACTCATATTATTAATACAAACTGCAGAGTAGCAAATGTTTAATTCTGTAAGTAAACATAAGACTATCAATTTTGAAATAAAACCCTCACATCATTCCAAGAGAAGATTGCCTTCCTCTTTCTTTACTTTTTTTTCTTTCTTTCTTTCTTTCTTTCTTTCTTTCTTTCTTTCTTTCTTTCTTTCTTTCTTTCTTTCTTTTTTCTTTCTTTCTTTTTCTTTCTTTCTTTCTTTCTTTCTCTCTCTTTCTCTTTTTCTCTCTTTCTCTTCTTTCTTTCTTTCTTTCTTTCTTTCTTTCTTTCTTTCTTTTTTTTCTCTCTCTTCCTTTCTCTTTTTTTTGGAGGTTTTCTTTCAAGTGTTAAACATTTACATTTATGGGGAAGTAACTCTTTCTCCAACATAATAATCAAACTCACTGGAACTCCTAGTGATGCTCCTGCCTCAACCCTACTAATTCTGGAATTATAGGCATGCGCTAACATGCCCAGTCTAGCATCTTTTGTTTTAAAAGAAAAACACAGCAACACACATACCACAGGTTCTCCACCACTCGTCTAATGCATCGTAGCAGTAACTACCAGCGAGTTTTAAGACCTTAGACAGAGGACTTTCACCTGCAACAGGCCCCCTTCATGGAAGATTCTCAAATCTTTTTAAAGGAGTTGGAGAAAAGGATGGAGATGAAGAAAAAAAAGGAATTGCATATGAGAAGATACCAGTAGCTACATGTCTATATCTCTAGCCATATCTATCTGTATGTCTTGGTTACTCTTCTCTCCTTGTTGAGACAAAATACTTGATGCTCAAAATGAAGGAAGAAAAAGTTTATTTAGCTTACAGGTTTTGGAAGTTTCAGTCCATACTCAGCTGGTTCCAAGGGGGCAGCCATTCATGGCGGCCACAACCAACAAGACTGAAAAGGGCAAAAGGGGAAAGTGTGTGCCTCTGTCCCTCCCTTATACTGTATGCCAGTTACCTGTCCCTGGGTGGGTGCAGCACTCACACTGCCAATCTCAGTGCTAGATAACAAGCCAATCACAAACACGAGATTCAGCCATGACTGCATGAGGCTTGGAGGGGGGAATCCAAACATAAACCATAACACTATACAACCATGAGAGAAGAGAAAAGGACACGAGCAATAATTAGTAAGAATTATATGTAGTCAGTATATACTACACCCACAAAGTGCCTGAGAAAGCATCTATTACAAATATTTAATTTTAGAAGTGCTTTAGTATATCTATGGTATAGACAATATTAGCATGCTAAGGTAATTTTTTGTTGCTTTTTCCCCCAGTGAGTTTAAGATCAGCCTGAACTATACAGCAAGACCCTGTCTCAGAAAAAAAAAAAAAAAAAGACAAAAGTTGTGAGTGAATGAGTTGTTTTTTCTAAACTAAAACCTCAGTATTCAGATTTAGTTGCAGTGATGCTCTTTGCAATAAATAAGTGAGTTTTGGGTTGCAGTTTGGACCTTGGTCTCTAAAATCATCAATGCACTAGAGCAAGACAAAATGTGATAAAGCTGTAATAAGGAAACAATCAAAGGAAATAATTAAATGAAATCAATTAATTCTGTGAGGAGGCATGGAAGCTGGTCCAAATTAAAGTGGATTCCATGCCATCCTAACATAGGCAGTCTCACACAGCCTTCATTTTATGGTGCTAGACATCTAAAATACATGAAATCATGTAACTCATGAATCCCCACAACTGTCTTCATTCTAATTTTCACTGAGTAGCCAGAAAAAAGCAGTAAGGACTAAAAACAGTCAGAATAAAACAACCCCATAATCTACTAATATTAAATCAGCCCCTCAAAGTGTATGCTTGCAAACTCGGACAACGAGGATGATGAAATTATAAAAATGGGTACAGTTGCAGCTCTGCTTGCTAGAGAAAATCTACATCTGAGAGTAAGAATGAAGTCACAGGGTATGTAACTATGCAAATTTCCTCAGGCTTTGGTTCCTACTGAAAGAAATTTACTTAAAAGAAGCACACAGATCTGCCGAACAGAAGTGGATGTGACTCACTGTATTTCCCAATCATCTTGACTTTAACCTATGACTCATCAAGCTAAGATCTTCCACTAAGTGTTTTGCAAATCAACAGTTTCTTTTTCATTTTCCCCACTACTACCACATTCCAGTCACTCATTTCTCCATACTCAAAGTGCTGCAATACTCTATGAACTTCTTGCTGTTTTTCTCTTTCTCAATTCATTTTAGATGCCAAATAGGGATTACATTTTCCCAAAACTTCAGATTATTATCAGTTTATTTTCTAATATTTTCTGTTTAACAGCTTTATTCAAGATAAAGTTCAAAACCTTCGATTTGACATCTGAGCCTCCAATCTAATTCTACTTATTCATCTTCATTTTGCTTTTCTCTCCTGCTCTTTTCTGTGTCACCCAGCCTCACACCACACTTTTGCTCTTTTTCTCCTCTCCATCTTTCTAAACGCTATCTTACTACTTTCACTAATCACTACATGTAGGTGCTACAGAAGTGTCCACTTGCTGAATTATATTCCTGGGCAAGATGTTGTACAGGAACACTGGGGTTTACAGAAGATTAGCCATGGCCATGGTGTTTAGGGACTGC